>CAUYLG010035439.1:0-32205 GCA_963573385.1 Cacajao melanocephalus
GAGAGAAACTCCATCTCAAAAAAAAAAAAAAAAAAAAAGAATGAACTTTAAATCCAACAATGACACCAATGGCCTTTTCTTTTATTTATTTTTTTTTTTTGAGACAGGGTCTTGTTCTGTCACCCAGCTGGAGTGCAGTGACACAATCACGGCTCACTGCAGCCTCGACTTCCCAGACTCCAGTGATCCTCCCACCTCAGCCTCCTGAGTAGGTGGGACCACAGACACATATCAACACGCCTGGCTAATTCATGTCTTTTTGGTAGCAATGGGATTTTTTTCACATTTCCCAGGCTGGTCTCAAACTCCTGGGCTCAAGCAATCTACCCACCTTGGCCTCCTAAAGTGCTGGCCCAGACTGACGTTCTTATAAGAGGAGGGAAATTTTAGCTGGGTGCAGTGGCTCACGCCTGTAATCCCAGCACTTTGGGAGGCCAAGATGGGCAGATCACCTGAGGTCAGGAGTTTGAGACCAGCCTGTCCAACATGGTGAAACACTGTCTCTACTAAAAATACAAAAATTAGCCGGGCACGGTGGCTCACGCCTGCAATCCCAGCACTTTGGGAGGCCAAAGCGGGCAGATCATGGGGTCAGGAGATCAAGACCGTCCTGGCTAACATGGTGAAATCCCGTCTCCACTAAAAATACAAAAAATTAGCCAGGTTTGGTGGCACGCGCCTGTAGTCCCAGCTACTCAGGAGGTTGAGGCAGGAAAATCGCTTGAACCCAGGAGGTGGAGGTTGCAGTGAGCCGAGATCATGCCACTGCACTCCAGCCTAGACAGCAGAGCAAGACTCCAACTCAAAAAAAATAAATAAAAAAGAGGAGGGAAATTTCCTCGGACACCCAGGGAAAAGGCCTTTTGTGATGACAGAGGCAGAAACTGGATCAAGGAGCTATAAAGCCAAGGACTCCTGGAGCCCCCGGAGTCCTTGGGAGAGGCAGGAGGTGTCTGGAGGGAGTGCAGCCCTGCCCATACCTTGATTTCAGACTTTGGTCTCCAGAACCGCGGGACAATACATTTCTGTTATTTTAGCCACCTGGTCTGTGGTCATTCACGACAGCAGCCCCAGGCCCCTCCTACAACTAGGCATTGGCAAGGCTGGCAAAGTCCAGGCCTTACTTTCCAACCACTCTCAAGCCGCCACTGTCTCTGTGCCCAGCAGACTGTGCCAAGACATTTGCATTTGAACTTGGCTGGATTCACCTCTGTTCTTTGTTTCCTCCTGGCTTTTTGTCCATCAAGCTAGGGAGTTGGTTTTTTCTGTGGTTTTTTTTTTTCGTTTTTTTTTTAAGGCAGAGTCTCGCTCTGTTGCCCAGGCTGGAGTGCAGTGGTGCAATCTCAGCTCACTGCAACCTCTGCCTCCCAGGTTCAAATGACCCCCGCCCCGCCTCAGCCTCCCGAGTAGCCGGGATTACAGGCATGCACCACCATGCCTGGCTAATTTTTGTATTTTTAGTAGAGATGGGGTTTTACCATGTTGGCCAGTCTGGTCTCGAACTCCTGACCTCAGCTGATCCACCTACCTTAGTCTCCCAAAGTGTTGGGATTACAGGAGTGAGCCACCGTGTCCAGCCAGTAGTCTTTTTAAAAAGGCCAGGGCAAAGGTCAAAATAACAATGAAACACAGCGTGGTGACTCACACCTGCAATCGCAAAACTTCGGTGGGCCGAGGTGGACAAATTGCTTGAGCCCAGGAGTTCAAGACCAGCTTGGACAACATCTAAAGACCCCACTTCTAAAAAAAATAGAAAAATTAGCCAGGTGTGGTGGTACATGCTTGTAGTCTCAGCTATTTGGGAGGCTGAGGCAGGAGGATCACTTGAGCCTGGGAGTTCAAGGCTGCAGTGAGCCGTGATTGTGCCACTGCATTCCAGCCTGGGTGACATAGTGAACCCCTATCTCATTAAAAAGAAAAGTAGATTTGCCCAGGCACAGTGGCTCATGCCTGCCATCCCAGCACTTTGGGAGGCCAAGCTGTGTGGCTCACCTGAGGTCAGGAGTTCAAGACCAGCCTGACCAATATGGAGAAACCCCCGTCTCTATTAAAGAAAAAAAAAAAAGAAAGAAAAGTTGGCTTTTAGCCAGGCACGGTGGTTCACGCCTGTAATCCCAACACTTTTGGAAGTCCAAAGCAGGTGGATCACTTGAGCTCAGGAGTTCAAGACCAGCCTGGGCAACACAGTGTGACTCTGTCTCTACAAAAAATTAGCTGGATGTGGTGACATGTGCCTGTAGTGTCAGCTACTCTGGAGGCTGAGGCAGAAGGAGTGTGAGACCATCTGGACAACATAGCAATACCCCATCTCTACAAAAATAAAAAAAGAATACCTGGGCATAGTGATCTGTGCCTGTTGTCCCAGCTACTCAGGAGGTCGAGGTGAAAGTACTGCTTGAACCTGGGAGGCGGAGGTTGCAGTGAGCCGAAATCGTGCCACTGCACTCCAGCCTGGGTGACAGAGCGAGACCCTGTCTTAAAAAAAAAAGGCCTTCAGCCCCGAGCGCTGTCAGACCCTGAGGCTCTCAGCTCGGAAGGCTGTTGGCCTTTAAAAAAAAAAAAAAGAAAAGAAAAGAAAAGAAAAGTCGACTTTCAACTAATTAACGTACACCAAAGGTAATCTCTTTTTACTTTACCATCCTCCAAGGAGTAACTGTACAGAAATTCCAAAAAGGTGGCAATTTCTGCAAACCAGGGTCTCTCCCCTGGGTACTTTGGACGTGGGGGCTCTGGACCATTCTCTGGGGTGCGGCCATGCTGGGCACTGCAGGGTGCTGAGCAGCATCCCTGGCCTCTACCCACTCCATGCCAAGAGCACCCCCCCCCCATCGTGACAGCCACAAATGTCCCCAGACCTTACCCAGTGTCCCCTGAAGGCCAGAATCGCCCCCAGGCACAAGCTCTGATTTAGGGCATGACTGGACATGAGACAGACACAGCCCCAGATAAATGTGCCAAGGGTTAAAGAATGAACGCGCACGTCCCATCCCCCCCAAGTCTAATCAAACGCCGCCTCCTCTTGCAGGCTCTCAGAGGTCAAGGCCCCTGTCTTCATTTTGTAACCCCACCACCCAGCACCACGTCAGACACTTAATGTTGTGTTATGAACATTAATAAACGTCTGTAAAATAAATGACTCTGACCTTGAAATGGCAATGTCTCTGTGCCTACGAAATCTCGGTCATTGGAGAATAAAATTCTCTTCCTTCTCTCTCTTTGGCCGGGTTACTTTGGAGATTGTAAGGTAGGGTAAGCGTGGGGGATTTGGGTCAGAAATGTGAAGGCTATTTGGAATGGCTGACACCCTTTTTGGAAGAATCTACATTTTGGGGAGATTTTCTTTTGTTGCTTTTTTTTTTTTTTTTTTTTTTTTTGGCAGGGAATAGCATTAAACTAGTTCAACCATAGTTTTTAGGGGAATAAAAAACAGTTTTAAAGGATCTCTTCTATCACAGCCTGATACAGAGCAGTGGTTCTGAACCCCAGAGGACTGTGGACAATGTCTGCATTTATCTGTGGCCGTCACGACTCAGGGGTGCTCCTGGCATGGAGGGGGTGGGGGCAGGGACATTGCTCAGCACCCCGCAGTGCCCAGGACGGCCCCAGCCCAGAAAATAATCCCGTCCCCCCCATCTGCAGGGCCAACAGGGAGCCAAGACATAATTTGGGAAAAAATCAGGTGTGTTTCCTGATCACACCAAACACCAGAATAAACTCCCAGTGGTGCAGACAGTGTGAACCAGCGGGTCCTCAGCTCCTGGGACTCGCCTCCTCTCCCCCTCCCCACTCAGGGTGCGGATTTCAGGTGTGCAGCCTTCTGGGACCTCAGCACGGCAGAGGATCATGGGATGCAGAGTCTCTTGAGGGTCTGTGGAATCCCCTAACCCTGGGGTGATCACCCAGGAGTGGTCCTGCTCCCAGAAGGAAGGTCCTGCTGGAGCCAGAGAAATTGGGACACTAGGCCAAGTCTGGGACGTTTGTGTTTTTCTCAGGACCAGGGGTGCTCCTGGCATGGAATGGGTGGAAGCCAGGGACGCTGCTCAGCACCCTGCAGTGCCCAGGATCCCACCCCAGAGAATGACCCTACTCACAGCGTCAGACTAGGCAATATAGGGAGACCTCCATCTTTATAAAATAAAAGTTGTTGTTTGTTTGTTTGTTTTGAGACAGAGTCTCGCTCTGTTGCCCAGGCTGGAGGGCAGTGGCGAGATCTCGGCTCACTGCAACCTCTGCCTCCTGGGTTCAAGCGATCCTCCTGCCTCAGCCTCCTGAGTAGCTGAGGCTACAGATACGTGCCACCACGCCCGGCTAACTTTTGTATTTTAGTAGAGATGGGGTTTCACCATGTTGGCCAGGATGGTCTTGATCTCTTGACCTCATGATCCGCCCGCCTCAGCCTCCCAAAGTGCTGAGATTACAGACATGAGCCACCAAGCCCGGCCTACAAAATAAAAGTTTTAATTAACTGGGTGTGGTGGCGTGCATCTGTAGTCCCAGCCACTCTGGGAGGCTGAGGTGGGAGGTTCGCTTGAGCCCGGGAGTTTGAGGCTACAGTGAACCAGGCTGAGAAAATGTGTGGTGAGTAGCATAGGGAAACCCCGCCCCCTCTGTCTACCCACCAGGATGGGCCACATGCCACGAATCCGCTCCCTGGCAGACGTGTATTCTACTCAAAGTTCCTCTTGGCCTCACGTCTGGACCTTCCTCAGCCTCCCTCTGCCCTCTGGATGACTTCTTATCACCCCTGCAGCTACACAGCTCCCAGAACACGCAGGCCCCAGGCCCCCACGTCTGTGCCACCCTGGGCTCAGGACCCTCTGACCCAGGCTGCCATGTCCACGGCCCCCACACTAGCACACAGACGCCTCATTCACATGGCGCTCCCAGGGCCTGGCACCAGTTCTGAGGCTTAAAATAGGCACACAACGGGCCTTTGTTGGCTAGAGGAAGGAAGGAAGGAGCGTTTCAGACAAAAGAGACAGCAATGGCTGCGTCCAGGAAACCCAGGGGCACGGGGGAGGTGGACAGAGCCAAGGCGGGGGCACTTGGAAGGATCGGGGGCAGGGCCAGGCCACGCAGGACCCTGAAAACCTCATGAGGAGCTGGGAGTGCCATCATGCCAGTGCTGACTTGGTAGGGGCTGGGAAGTGACCATCCGATCAGTGCCCAGGAAGCTTACTAGGAAGGTCCTGCTGGAGCCAGAGAAACCAGAGGCCAATTTGTTACCTCAGAGGCTCCCGCCAGGGAAGATGAGGCTCTCAGCTCAAGAGGGAGCACTAGGATGGGAAAAAAAGCAGACAGAAGGGGCCGGGCGCAGTGGCTCATGCCTGTCATCCCAGCACTTTGGGAGGTGGAGGCGGGCAGATCACCTAAGGTCAGGAGTTCGAGACCAGCCTGACCAGTATGGAGAAACCCTGTCTCTACTGAAAATACAAAAACTTGCTGGGTGTGGTGGTGCGTGCCTATAATCCCAGCTACTTGGGAAATTGAGGCAGGAGAATCGCTGGAACTCGGGAGGTGGAGGTTGCAGTGAGCTGAGATTGCACCACTGCATTCCAGCCTGGGTGACAGAGTGAGACTCCATCTCAAAAAGAAAGAAAGGAAAAGAAAGGAAAGGAAACGAAACGAAACGAAAAAGGAAGGGAAAGGAAGGGAAAGGAAAGGAAAGGAAACAAGAGTAGCTGGGACTACAGGCACCTGCCACCACACCCAGCTAATTTTTGTATTTTTAGTAGAGACGGGGTTTCACCGTGTTGGCCAGGATGGTCTCGATCTCTTGACCTTGTGATCCGCCCACCTCGGCCTCCCAAAGTGCTGAGGTTACAGGTGTGAGCCACCGTGCCCGGCCTATACCTCCATATTTGTAATAAGCAGTAGGACTTTTCCTTTTGTGAGGTTCAAGTAATTGTTCCTGGAAGTGCCTCAGAGCTGCTGACAAACCCCACTGCCCGCCCGTGTCGGGAGCGGATGGGAGGGAGGAACCACACAGAGAGCATGGCCCACTCACGACGCAGGAGGAGGAGGACAGGAGTGACCCCTCGGGAGCCGCTGTGTGACGGAGGACAGGCCAACCCGTCTCCTTAACTCTCACACTCGCCGGTAAGGTCTCCTGGGTGACATAAACCACGAACACTTTTCTCTAACCCTTAAGAGACAGAGGCCAGGCCAAAGAGTGCATGTGTAAAAAGCAGTGACAAGTGAAGTCAAGAAATGTCATTGAGCAGGGGAAGGCGCCGATTTGCCAAGGACACCGATTTGCAGAAGTCAGCCATGAAAGGACACATCGTCCGGGCACAGTGCCTCATGCCTGTCATCCCAGCACTGGGGGAGGCCGAGGTGGGTGGACGACCTCAGGTCAGGAGTTCGAGACCAGCCTGGCCCACAGGGTGAGACCCCGTCTTTACTGAAAATACAAAAGTTAGCCACGCGTGGTGGCGAGTGCCTGTAGTCGCAGCTACTCGGGAGGCTGAGACAGGAGAATTGCTTGAACCCGGGAGGCAGAGGTTGCAGTGAGCCGAGATTGCGCCACTACACTCCAGCCTGGGCAATGGAATGAGACCATGTCTCAAAAAAAAGGACAGGCCAGGCGTGGTGGCTCAGGCATATAATCCCAGCACTTTGGGAGGCCGAGGCGGGTGGATCTCCTGAGGTCAGGAGTTCAAGACCAGCCTGGACGACATGGTGAAATCCCGTCCCTACTAAAATTACAAAAGGTAGCCGGGTGTGGTGACGCACACCTGTAATCCCAGCTACTCAGGAGGCTAAGGCAGGAGAATCGCTTGAGCCTGGGAGGCGGAGGCTGCAGTGAGCCAAGATGGCGCCAATGTATTCAAGCCTGGGCGACAGAGGGAGACTCTGTCTCAAAGAAAAAAAAAAAGGAGCACCAGCTCCCAAGCCCACAGAGACCAGGTACAACCTTCTCATAAGAAACCACAAAGCATCTTCCAAAACACAGATGACGTAGTGGCTATGATTTTAAAGACCATTTCTGCTTCCACATGCAACTGAAAAAAATCCGAACACCGCCTTGAATGAAGAAAGGAGTGTTTTTACGCTACTACTCGGTGAACAAGAAAAATGCCTCCATTCAGTAAACACGAGGCTGAATTGTCTGTGCGTGAGGGTAATTCTGTTTAGTTCTCTCTGCCGTCAAACAACGGGGGCCCAGGGCTTACTAAGCATAAAACAAGAACAGAAAATAACGGCATCGGTCAAAGATGCTTTCTAAATAAAGCTCCTCTGTGAGATCGAGACACACCTGCAGAAATTGAGCTTCCTTGGAAGCTTCATGTTCTATGTTAAAACCAGGAAAGCACATTGCAAACTGGCACCTTCCAACGCCTGTAACTGACAGCTCCATCCCACCTTCTAAATCAGCATTAAGTGTTCAAAAGCCACACAAGAGACCCACATCGAAATGAGTAGACATTTCTTTTTTTTTTTTTGAGACGGAGTTTTGCTCTTGTTGCCCCCAGGCTGGAGTGCAATGGCACGATCTCGGCTCACTGCAACCTTTGCCTCTTGGGTTCAAGCGATTCTCCTGGCTCCGCCTCCCAAGCAGCTGGGATTACAGGCGCATGCTACCACGCCCAGCAAATTTTTGTATTTTTAGTACAGATAGGGTTTCACCATGTTGTTCGTCAGGCTGGTTTCAAACTCCTGACCTCAAGTGATCCAGCCACTTCGGCCTCCCAAAGTGCTAGGATTACAGGTGTGAGCCACCATGCAGAACAAATGTAGATATTTCTAATGGTTTCTGAAAGCAGTGAGACCTTGGTTCTCCTGCCTCAAGCAACAGCACTAAATGACTTAAGAACAATCCCTGGCCAGGCGCGGTGGCTCACACCTGTAACCTTAGCACTTTGGGAGGCCGAGGTGGGTGGATCACCTGAGGTCAGGAGTTCAAGACCAGCCTGGCCATCATAGTGAAACCCTATCTTTAAAAAAAAAAAAAAAAAGAACAATCCCTAATTCTGAACAGCCCCACTTTCTGCACATCAAAGGGGAGGGGGTTTTTTGTTTGTTTTTGTTTTTGGGACTGAGTCTCTGCCACCCAGGCTGGAGTGCAGTGGCCCGATCTCGGCTCACTGCAACCTCCACCTCCTGGGTTCAAGCAATTCTTGTGCCTCAGCCTCCCAAGTAGCTAGGACTACAGGTGTGCGCAGCTAATTTTTGTATTTTTAGTAGAGACAGGGTTTCACCATATTAGCCAGGCTAGTCTCGAACTCCTGACCTCAAGTGATCCACCCACCTCGGCCTCCCAAAGTGCTAGGATTACAGGCATGGGCCACCTCACCCGGCCTAGAGATGAGGTCTTTAAAGGAGAAAATAAATCAGTTTTGTCTACAACAAGGGTGCCCCACTGGAGTGTTTCTGTCCCCATCAGACACTGGGTGTGTCTGGTGACATCTGTGTCTGTCACAATGCTGGGAGCTCCTGGCATGGAGTAGTGGAGGCCAGGGACGCTGCTCAGCACCCTGCAGCGCCCAGAAGGCCCCACCCCAGAGAATGACCAGACCCCAAATGTCCACAGCGCTGGGATGGAGAGACCCAAATCCATCCCATGAGCTCAAGGTGTAAACTCACAAATTTCGAGCGTGTAATCACAGTTTGATGTGGTTCCTTATGGGGTACCCCTAAATCTGAATGACCCAAGCAGCCTTCTCTTAAGCAAGTGCATTTGTTCCTTGATGAGCCTTGAGAATCTCCTGCCACCAGGTGTGGACAGAGTCTTCTTCCTTTTCAGTTTTTTAGTTGCTTTTAATAATACGGAGACAGGCTGGGCATGGTGACTCACGCCTGTAATCCCAGCACTTTGGGAGGCTGAGGCTGGCAGATCACCTGAGGTCAGGAGTTCAAGACCAGTCTGGCCAACATGGGGAAACCCTACTAAAAATACAAAAATTAGGCGCACGCCTGTAGTCCCAACTACTTAGGAGGCTGAGACAGGAGAATAGCCTGAACCCAGAAGGCAGAGGTTGCAGTGAGCCGAGATGGCACCGCTGCACTCCAGCCTGGGCAACAGAGCAAGACTCCATCTCAAAATAATAATGATAATAATAGTAATAATAAAAAGGAGACATATTTTTGTTGTGGTTGCAGATTCTTTTTTTTTTTTTTTTGAGACAGAGTCTCGCTCTGTCTCCCAGGCTGGAGTGCATTGGTGCCATCTCGGCTCACAGCAATCTCTGCCTTCAGGGTTCAGGCTATTCTCCTGTCTCAGCCTCCTAAGTAGCTGGGATTACAGGCGCCCGCCACCATGCCTGGCTAATTTTTGTATTTTTAGTAGAGACAGGGTTTCACCGTATTGGTCAGACTGGTCTCGAACTCCTGACCTCAGGTGATCCACCCGCCTTGGCCTCCCAAAGCGCTGGGATGACAGGCATGAGCCACCGCAACTAGCCATGCAGATTCTTTTTTAAAGCTTCTCGGGGTGACCCTGATGTGTGCCTGTAAGGCTGCAGGACTAGAGTGAAGTTCCAGTCACCTCCTTTCCCCTCCTCTGTGGAGTCATTCCGCTCCTCCACCTCAAACCCACCCCAAGAAAAAACTAGATTGAGTACATGATGCTCCACGCTTCAGAGATCCCCACTACGTGCTAAGAAACACTCAGTGCATACATTCCATAATTCCACCCCAAGAGGCACGTGTTACTGTTTTTATTATTGCGGCTTTGCGGGGGAGTAAACGGCGACTCCAAAAGTTGATACAGCCCACCCAGCAGGGAGAGGCAGGGTCAGAACACACAGGCACATCTCCCAGAGCCCCTCAACGCTCCATCAAGGCAGGACCACAGCATCCCACGAGGAGAACAAGTTTGTGAACTTGGCATTTGCCTTGCTGACACCTAGCAACTGTGTGAAGACGCTTCAGTGGGGATCCGCTGCCTCTGTTCACCAAGCCTGTCTTCCACCGCCCACCTCCCAGCCCCTAGCAACCCCCGTTCCCCAGGAAAAATAAAGTGCCACCCACGTCGCTCAACATCACCGTCCCAAAAACTCCTACTTCAGTTCCTGAAAAATTCAGTCACCGACAGGAGACTTTCTCCTTCCTGAAGCATTCTCCTTGGCACCGTATATCCTAGAAATAAACCTCAGAAAGTATTCCAAACTCCCGTCTCCTTCAGCTCACTGTTCCCGGGGCGTTCTGCCCCGCGCCCAGTTCTAGAGCAAACAATTAACATTTCCCCCAAAAGTAGAGGGGTGAGTCCTCTCCAAACTCCTTTTAACTGGATCCAACCTGAGACACCCCCCTACCCCATTTTCCTCCTGATTCGATGATAGCTGGCAAAACACCTGGAGCCTTACCCCCACTTCTCACCATCCCACCCTAACTTCCTTCTCCCTGAAACCCCTCCAGCCCACACATTCACAAGCTCCCCATTTCCCCTGATAGCCCCCAGATCCCTTCTGGAACAAGCCTGACCCCCACCTGCATGCTTACCCCAGCTTTGTTCTTCTGCCCCGTTGCAGCTAACCCTAACCCCTGGGCCATCTCCACCAGCCACATTCCTCAGTCCTATCCCCAGACAACCTCAGCCTCTTAATTCCCTCTGCAGGCCCTTCTCCAACCACCCCACTTCGAACTTTATCCCCAGCCCCCTCCCCAGCTCCCTGCAACCCTCAATCCCACTCCCAGCTCCCTCTTCAAATAAGCTCCACCCTTGATTCAAACCCTGTTCCCCTCTCCAGACCCTCCCCAACTAAGATTTCCAGTTCCTACAATTCCAGCCCCCTCCCCAGCTAACTCAAGACCTTCAATTCCACCCCGGCTCCTCCCTAGTTAACCTGGCCTGCAACTCCAGCTGCCTCCCCAGCTAACTCAGACCTCCTAACCCACCTCCAGCCCCTCCCCCAGCTAACCTTAACCTGCCACTCCAGCCCCCTCCCCAGATAACTTAGACTTCCAAAATCACCCCCAGCCCCCTCCTCAACGAACTCAGACCTCCAATCCCACCTCCAGCCCCCACCAGCTAACCTGGACCTGCAACTCCGGCCCCCTCCCCAGCTAGCCCTGATCCCCAAATGCAGTCTCAATCCCCAGCCCAGCCCCTCCCCAGCTAATCTCAACCCCCAAGCGCAGCCCCGTCCCCAGTTCCAGCCCCAACCACCAAGTGAAGCGCGGGTCCCCAGCCCCCTCCTCAGCGGACCCCAACCCCCAACTCGGTCCGCAGCCAAATCGGAGCCGTCCCAGTCCCCTCTCCTGGACGCCGGCCGCGCCCTCAGCTCCCCCGGCGCGGATCGCGTGAGCTCCTTACCTGCGCTCTGGCCCCGCGGCCGCCTCTGCCCCGCCGCGCAGCCGAACCCGCCGCCCCGGCCCGCGAGCGCTCGCTCCCCTCCGCGGGGGCGGGGCCGACACTCGGGGGGCGGGCCCTAGCGTCCCAGCACAACCAATCGTGAGCCCCGGCGGCGGGAGGCCGGAGCGGGGGCGGGGCGCGGGGCAGGCAGCGGGGTAGGCTGCGCCCAGGCGAACGGGGCGGGGCTCCGGGCCCGGGCGGGGCCGGGGGCGGGGCGAGGAGCGCCTTTCCAGGGGTGACTTCGTGACGTCAGGGAGGCGCGAGGCGCTTCGCGAGTTCGAATCCCGCGCTCGGGGAGAGGGTGCGACTCCTGCATGCCAGCTCCGGGGTCTCATTCGCGGGGGAAGAATGACAGTGATCATCACTGCTGCGCCGCTTTCTTGAAGACTTTATAGACTCCCTCGTGTGGAACCCCTGCGTAAAGCCAGAAGGCACGATTATTACTATCCCGGTTTTACAGAGGTGGAAACTGGGCCTCAGAGAGGTGAGACCTAAGGGCGTTTGCCCAAGCCCGTCTTATCATTTCCAAGGTTTTTCAGTTTCTGAACTCATGGGCCTGGATCTTAAAACACACATTCTTGGGCCCCAACCCAGAATGGAATGAACCAGAATCCTATAGGGAACTGGACCCTGGAATCGGCGTTTTGTTTTGTTTTTGTCTTGTTTTTGAGACAGGGTCTCGCTCAATTGCCAGGATGGAGTGCAGTGATGCAACCACAGCTTACTGCAGCTTTGAACTCCCAGGCTCAAGCAGTCCTTCCGCCTCAGCCTCCCGGGTAGGTGGGGCCACAGGCGCACACCACGACACCCGGCTAACTTTTTTTTTGAGTTGGAGACTTGCTCTGTCACCCAGGCTGGAGTGCAGTGGCACGATCTCGGCTCACTGCAACCTCTATCTCCCAGGATAAAGTGATTCTTCTGCCTCAGCCTCCCGAGTAGCTGAGACTACAGGTGCCCACCACCACACCCAGCTAATTTTTGTATTATTAGTAGAGACGGAATTTCACCATTTTGGCCAGGCTGGTCTCGAACTCCTGACCTCAGGTGATCCACTGACCTCAGCTCCCAAAGTGCTGGGATTACAGGTGTGAACCACTGTGCCCTGCCCTGGCTAATTTTTTTTTTTAAGAGATGGGGTCTGGCCGGGCGCAGTGGCTCAGGCCTATAATCCCAACACTTTGGGAGGCTGAGTCGGGCAGATCATTTGCTGTTAGGAGTTCAAGACCAGCCTGACCAACATGGTGAAACTCTGTCTCTAACACAAAAACATTAGCCAGGAGTGGTGGCACATGCCTCCTGACCGAGCTACTCAGGAGACTGAGGCAGGAGAATTGCTTGAACCAGGGAGAAAGAGGTTGCAGTGACCAGAAATCGCACCACTGCACTCCAGCCTGGGAGACAGAGCAAGACTTCATCTCAAAAAAAAAAAAAAAAAAAAAAAGAGAGAGAGAGAAAGACATAGGGTCTTGCTATGTTGCCTAGGCTGGTCGTGAACTCCTAACCTCAGGTGATCCACCCACCTCAGCCTCCCAAAGTGCTAAGGTTACAGGTGTGAGCCACCATGCCCCCATCCTGGCTAATTTTTGTTTTTAGAGATGGGGTCTTGCTATGTTGCCCAAGCTGGTCTTGAATTCCTGGGCTCAAGTGATCCTCCCGCCTCTGCCTCCCAAAACGCTGGGATCATAGGCCTGGAATCTGCACTTTTCACAAGCTCCCTTGGGGATATTGGGAAACACTTGCTACGTCTCCAGCGGCACACAGCCCTGGAAGGAAGATGGAGCCACCATATTCGGTGACCTCGGGGACTCTGTTCAGCGCTGACGCTGTGTGTCCTCACCGCCCCACCTGGGCCCTGTGATTGGAGCTGCTGCCTGGGATCGAGGGCTCCTGTCATCCCTGCAGGCACCTCCCTGCTCAACCTCTGGGCTCTAGTAGACTGCCCTGCAGGGCACAGAGAAACCTCCATCTCCTGGCCTGCTCTCCCCCAGGCTCTCCCCAGCTGACATCCCCCAAGAGGAATGACTGTCTAAATAGAGCTTGAGAAGGGCACGGTGGCTCACGACTATATTCCCAGCACTTTGGGAGGCTGAACCAAGAGGATCGCTTGAGCCCAGGAGTCCAAGACCAGCCTGGCAACATAATGAGACCCCCAACTCTACAAAAATATATATAAAATATAGGCCAGGCACAGTGGCTCATGCCTGTAATCCCAGCACTTTGGGAGGCCGAGATGGGTGGATCACGAGGTCAGAAGATCGAGACCATCCTGGCTAACATGGTGAAACCCTGCCTCTACTAAAAATATTTTAAAATTAGCTGAGCGTGGTGGTACGGGCCTGTAGTCCCAGGTACTTGGAAGGCTGAGGCAGGAGAATTGCTTGAACCTGGGAGGCAGAGGTTGTAGTGAGCTAAGATCGCGTCACTGCATTCCAGCCTGGTGACACAGTGAGACTCTGTCTCAAAAAAAAGGATTAGCCAGGTGTGGCGGCTCACACCTGTAGTGCCAGCTACTTGGGAAGCCAAGGCAGGAGGATCGCTTGAGCCTGAGACACTGAGGCTGCAATAAGCTATGATTGAGCCATTGCACTCCAGCCTGGGTGACAGAGTGAGACCCTGTCTCAAAAAAAAAATGTGTTATATACACAGTGGAATATTATTCAGCCATAACAAAGAATGAAATCCTGTCATTTGCAGCAAAATGGATGGATGGGACTAGAGGTCATCATGTTAAGTGAAAAAGTGAAATAAGAGCCAGGCATGGTGGCTCATGCCTGTAATCCCAGCACTTTGGGAGGCCGAGGCGGGTGGATCACCTGAGGTCAGGGGTTCAAGACCAGCCTGACCAACATCATGAAACCCCGTCTCTAATAAAAACACAAAAATTAGCCAGGCATGGTGGCGTATATCTGTAGTCCCAGCTACCTGGGAGCATGAGGCGGGAAGGTCTTGAACCCAGGAGGTGGAGGTTGCAGTGAACTGAGAGCACCATTGTACTCCAGCCTCGGCAATAGAACAAGACTCTGACTCAAAAAACAAAGTGAAATAACCCAAATACAGCATGGTGTCACTTATACTTGGGAGCCAGAAAGTTGATCTCATGGAGGTAGAGTATAGAATGTGCAATAGCAGAGGCTGGGAAGGTTTTGTAGGTTGGCTGCAGGAAATGAAAAGAGGTGAGTTAATGAGCGCAAACATTCAGTTAGACAGAAGGAATAAATTCTAATGTCTGATAGCAGAATAGGGTGACTGTAGTTAGCAACAATGTATTGTATATTTCAGAATAGTTAGATGAAAGGTGGCTCACGCCTGTAATCCCAACACTTTGGGAAAGCAGGAGAATTCCTGGAGGGCAGGAGTTCGAGACCAGCCTGGGCAACAGAGCGAGACTTCGTCTCTATTTAATCAAAATTGTTTTAAATTTAAAAAAAAAAAAAAGCTACAAGAGAGACCTTGAAATGTTCCCAACATACAGAAATAAGAAATAGTCTAAGTTATGAACACTCCAAATATCCTAACATGACCATTACGGATTGTATGTGTCTAACAAGTATCACATGTACCCCATACATATATGCAAATACTTGTAACCATTTTGAAAAAGTGTCATGTGAAACCACATTGGAGCCTAAGGCAAATGGAAAAGTGGGCATATCCCCACAGACACATTTTCACATATCTTTTCCCATCAATTTCCTTTTTTTTATTATTATTATTTTTTGAGACAGAGTCTTGCTCACCCAGTCTGGAGTGCAGTGGCATGATCTCAGCTCACTGCAACCTCCGCCTACTGGGTTCAAGCGATTCTCCTGCCCTAGCCTCCTGAGTAGCTGGGATTACAGGCACCCAGCACTACACCTAGCTAAGTTTCGTATTTTTTTTTTTTTTTTGAGACCAAGTTTTGCTCTTGTTGCCCACGATGGAGTGCAATGGTGCTATCTCAGCTCACTGCAACCTCCACCTCCTGGGTTCAAGTGATTCTCCTGCTT
Organism: Cacajao melanocephalus; assembly: GCA_963573385.1. Classification (NCBI taxonomy): domain Eukaryota; kingdom Metazoa; phylum Chordata; class Mammalia; order Primates; family Pitheciidae; genus Cacajao; species Cacajao melanocephalus. Next base: position 15,283 of record CAUYLG010035439.1, read on the forward strand.
CAGCCTCCCAAGTAGCTGGGATTACAAGCATGCGCCACCACACCTGGCTAATTTCGTATTTTTGGTAGACATGGGGTTTCTCCATGTTGGTCAGGCTGGTCTCAAACTCCTGACCTCAGGTGATCCACCCATCTCGGCCTCCCAAAGTGCTGGGACTACAGGCGTGAGCCACCACGTCCGGTCAACTTTTGTATTTTTAATAGAAGTGGAGTTTCGCCACATTGCTCAGGCTGGTCTCGAACTCCTGACCTCAGGTGATCCACCCGCCTTGACCTCCAAAAGTGCTGGAATTATAGGCGTGAACCACTGGGCCCGGCCCCTTTTTTTTTGTTTTTTGGGTTTTTGTTGTCGATGATGTTGTTTAGAGACAGATGTCACTCTTTCGCCAAGCTGGAGTGCGGTGGTGGGATCTCAGCTCACTGCAACCTCCACCTCCTGGTTCAAGCAATTCTCCTGCCTCAGCCTCCTGAGTAGCCGGGATTACAGGCACCCAGCACCATGCCCAGCTAATTTTTGTGTTTTTAGTAGAGACAGGGTTTCACCATGTTGGTCAGGCTGGTCTCAAACTCCTGACATCGTGATCCGCCTGCCTTGACCTCCCAAAGTGCTGGGATTACAGGCATGATCCACCGTGCCTGGCGAGTTATGTATTTTTCAATGTTTTCTTTTGAGATGGGGTCTTGCTAGGTAGCCCAGGCTGGTTTTGAACTCCCTGGCTTAAGTGATCCTTCTGCCTCAGCCTCCTAAAGTGCTGGGATTACACGCATGAGCCTGCAATTTTTTTTTTTTTTTTTTTTAGATAGAGTCTCAGTCTTTCGCCTGGCTGGAGTACAGTAGCACGATCTCAGCTCGCTGCAACTCTGGCTCCCAGGTTCAAGCGATCCTCCTGCCTCAGCCTCCCGAATAGCAGAGATTACAGGCACGTGCCACCAGGCCCAGCTAATCTTTTGTATTTTTAGTAGAGACGGGGTTTCACCATGTTGGCCAGGATGGTCTCGATCTCTTGACCTCATCATCCACCCGCCTCAGCCTCCCAAAGTGCTGGGATTACAGGCGTGAGCCACCGCACCTGGCTAAGCCTGTATTTTTTAATAGTTAACATTTTTCCAAATCACTACAGCAGCTGAAAGTATTCAAGAATTGAAAAAATGTTGAATTCAAACTCACAATGTCATGTATCTTTTTACAATGTCATAACTCAGTTTCTTTATGTCCAAATAGACTTTATTATCATTTTACTGTCCTAGTTTTAGTAGAAAGAAATCCTACTAAATCATCAGTCATATTTTCAGAATCAACTTCTGGAAAAAAACCACTAAAAATACATACAGAAATATAAGATGATAGGCTGGGCATGGCAGCTCACACCTGTAATCCCAGCACTTTGGGAGGCCAAGGTAGGTGGGTCATTTGAGGTCAAGAGTTCAAGATCAGCCTGCCCAACATGGTGAAACCCCAACTCTACTAAAAATACAAAAATTAGCCAGGCATGATGGCAGGTGCCTGTAATCCCAGCTACTCAGGAGGCTGAGGCAGGAGAATTGCTTGAACCCAGGAGGAGGAGGTTGCGTTGAGCCAAGATCACACCACCGTACTCCAGCCTGGGCAACAAATTGAGACCGTCTCAAAAAAATAAGAATATATATACAGATGCTTAAATATTTGCTCTATGTACACACACACACATTTTCCCTTTTGCCTGAGGCTCTCAGGGGACTGTTGCATGCTGTCTTTATTTGGGATTTTAATATTTTGTTCAATGAAGTTTTTTTGTGCTCACATCAATTTTTTTAAATATTGCATTAGGGCCGGGTTCAGTGCCTCATGCCTGTAATCCCAGCACTTTGAAAGGCCAAGATGGGAAGATTGCTTGAGGTCAGGAGTTCAACACCAGACTGGCCAACATAGTGAGACCCTGTCTCTACTAAAAATACAAAAAAATAAAAATTAAGCCGGGTACGGAGGCTCACGCCTGTAATCCCAGCACTTTGGGAGGCTGAGGCAGGTGGATCACAAAGTCAGGTGATCAAGACCATCCTGGCTACCACGGTGAAACCCTGTCTCTACTAAAAATACAGAAAAATACAGAAAATTAGCCTGGCATGGTGACAGGTGCCTGTAGTTCCAGCTACTCAGGAGGCTGAGGCAGGAGAATCGCTTGAACCTGGGAGGCGGAGGTTGCAGTGAGCGGAGATTGTGCCACTGCACTCTAGCCTGGGTGACAGAGTGAGACTCTGCCTCAAAAAATAATAAAAATTAAAATTAAAAAAAGAAATAGCTGGGCTGTGGCGATGTAAACCTATAATCCCAGCTACTCAGGAGGCTGAGGTATGAGACTCGCTTGAAAGTGGGAGGGGGAGGTTACAGTGAGCAGAGATCATGCCACTGCACTCCAGCCAGGGCAACCAAGCAAGACTCTCAAATATATACATATTGCACTAGTGGGCGTGGCTAGCGTGGTGAGGAGGGCTATCACGAGGGAGTCTTTGGTATCACTTAAGCATCTTGTTTGTGCAGTGGCTCACACCTGTAATCCCAGCACTTCGGGAGTGCGAGGTGGGCAGATCATGATGTCAGGAGTTCAAGACCAGCTTGGCCAATATGGTGAAACCCCATCTCTACTAAAATACAAAAATTACCTGGACATGGTGGTGCAAGCCTGTAATTGCAGCTACTCCAGAGGCTGAGGCAGGAGAATCACTTGAACCTGGGAGGCAGAGGTTGTAGTGAGCCGAGATCTCGCCACTACACTCTACTCTGGGTGACAGGGTGAGACTCTGCCTTTAAAAAAAAAAAAACTGCATAAACCACAAACACACACTCACACACTCAGATGAGTGCGGGGGCTGGATGAAGGGTGCATCGGACCTCCTTGCACCTTCCTATGAATCAATAATTATTTATAAATAAGATATTTTTAAAATTGTATTTAAGACTGGGAGTGCTGGCTCAAGCCTGTAATCCCAGCACTTTGGGAGGCCGAGGCAGGCAGATCATCTGAGGTCAGGAGTTTGAGACCAGCCTGCCCAACAGGGTGAAACCCTGTCTCTACTAAAAATACAAAAAACTTAGCCAGGCATGGTGGCAGGCACCTGGAATGCCAGCTACTTGGGAGGCTGAGGCAAGAGAATCACTTGAACCAGGGAAGCGGAGGTTGCAGGGAGCCAAGATCGTGCCATTGCACTCCAGCCTGGGCAACAAGAGTGAGACTTCGTCTCAAAAAACAAAAACACTCCAACAATTAGCCAGGCATCGTGGGATGCACCTGTCATTCCAGGTACACAGAAGGCTGAGGCAGGAGAATTTCTTGAACCCAGAAGGTGAGGGTTTGAGCTGAGATGGAACGACTGCACTTCAGCCTGGAGACAGAGCAAGACTCCATCTAAAAATAAAAATAATTTAGAAAAATTTAGAAAAAAAGGGTATCTCAAAAGCCATGGTCACCTGGGGGCGTCCCAGGCAGGTGCCATGCTCCCTGCAGCTGGAGCTGGGATTCCACCATCTTCACACCTGACCAGGACGACATGTCACTCACCACGACCCTCTCCCACCTCATGGAATCCGGGCAAGCCAGACCCCAACCACACATGCATGTTACACAGATGGGGACACTGAGGTTCTGTGGGTTCCTCCCTTTGTAAAATAGGGCTGTTAGTGCCTTCTGACCTCCTCAGCCGGCTGCAGGAAATACACGGGGCAACGGGGTCCCCCAGGTCTCTTAGGGGAACCACAGAGAGAAGGGCTGAAATGTTCCCCTAACTCCCCGGCGTCCTTCTTGTCACAATCTAAACTCTTCCCAGAGCGACCTTCAGCTTCACTGGCCACCCTCCCTCTCCTCCCTGCACTCTTGCCAGTCAGGCCTCACCTGTTCCTGTTGATGCCTTTGCTGGTCCCCCTGCCCCGTGCTCCGTCCCAGGTCTCCTTGGAGCTGGCCTCGAGTCCCACACCAGCAAATCCGTCGGCTTCTGAGTCAGACTGGCCTCCCCAGAGGCCCAGGACTCCGAGCCTCGTAACCTTTTTTTTAAAAAATTTTTTTTTGCGACAGAGTCTTGCTCTGTAGTCCAGGCTGGAGCACTGGAATGCAGTGGCGCCATCTCGGCTTATTGCAACCTCTGCCTCCCAGGTTCAAGCAACTCTCCTGCCTCAGCCTCCGGAGTAGCTGCGATTACAGGCACGAGCCACCACACCCAGCTAATTATTGTATTTTTAGTAGAGACGGGGTTTCACCATGTTGGTCAGGCTGGTCTCGAACTCCTGACCTCGTGATCCGCCCGCCTCAGCCTCCCAGAGTGCTGGGATTACAGGCGTGACCCACCGCGCCGGCCTTTGTTTTTTTCTGTTGTTGTCGTAGTTCTTTTGCGACAGGGTCACTTTTGTGATGCAGGTTTATCTTCTGCGTCGGGAACACGTGTCTGAAATGATTTGATCCACTTCTTCATAGAGGATCATCGTTCCAGCGGGTTATAAGCTCTGGGCGGGCAGGGACTCTGGGGCTGGTGTCTGTCACTTCTGTGTGCCCGGCCTCGGGTCAGGCCAGGCATACAGCGGTGCCTCTTACATACTGGTTGAATGAATGAATGCGCCCACGGATACATGAATGAATGGTGTCTCAGTCCTTCCAGTCTGCGCCTGAACAAGGTCTTATCTTTTTTGCTCAGACCTCTGATCTAGCCTGCTCGGTGTTGGGGGGCAATGGGGTGGCAGATGGGACAAGCAGGGGAGGGCCCCTGACATGGTTTGGCTCCGTGTCCCCACCCAAATCTCACGTTGAATTGCAGTCCCGTGTTGGAGGAGGCACCTGGTGGGAGGTGGTTGGATCATGACCGTGGATCCCTCATGAATGGTTTAGCATCAGCCACTCAGTCCTGTCTAGGGATAGAGTTCTCGCGAGATCCCGTTGATACTTCACGAAAGGTTTAGCACCACCCCCTCAGTCCGGTCTCGTGATCGAGTTCTCACGAGATCCCGTTGATACGCCGCGAAAGGTTTAGCACCACCCTCTCAGTCCTCTCTCGTGGTAGAGTTCTCGTGAGATCCCATCGAGCCTTCACAAAGGGTTTAGCACCACCCGCTTAGTCCTGTCTCGCCAAAGAGTTCTCGCGAGATCCCGTTGATCCTTCACGAATGGTTTAGCACCACCCCCTCAGTCCTGTCTCCCGATAGCGGTCTCGCGAGATCCCGTTGTTTAAAAGTGTGTGGCTCCTCCTCCCCACCCTGGTGCTCCTGCTCCCTTCTGTCTTCCGCCATGACCGCAAGTCTCCTGCGGCTGCCACAGAAGCAGCTGCTGCCCTGCTTCCTGTATAGAGTGTGGAACCATGAAACAATTAAACCAATTAAACCTCTTTTCTCTATCAATTACCTGTCTGAGTTTTTTTTTTTTTTTTTTTGGATACACAGTTTCACTCTTGTCGCCCAGACTGGAGTGCAATGCAGAGATCTCAGTTCACTGCAACCTCCGCCTCCTGGGCTCAGGCAGTTCTCCTGCCTCAGCATCCCAAGTAGCTGGGATTACAGGCGCCCACCCACACGCCCGGCTAATTTTTGTATTTTTAGTAGAGATGGGGTTTCGCCATGTTAGCCAGGCTGGTCTTGAACTCCTGACCCCAGGTGATCCGCCCGCTTCAGCCTCCCAAAGTGCTGGGATGACAGGCCTGAGTCACCACGCCCAGTCTGGGTATTTATAGCATTTTAGAATGGACAAATACAGTCCCCTCTGACCCAACACCACTGGCCCTGCAAGGAAAGTGCCCAAGTTCACACAAAGTCCAGCTGTGAGGATGTCCCCAGCTAATGTGCACAGAGTGAATCTGGAAACTGAGGCCCTAGAAAGAAGCCAAACAAGAAATCTCCAAGCACAGTCCCAGATGGATCCTGCCTCACCTCCCCTGCTGCATGTCCTCACCCTACCCCCTCCACCTCCCCACCACCATCCCATCCCTCACTTCCTCCACCCGTCACCTCCTCCACCCTCCATCCCATCCCTCACTTCCTCCACACATCACCTCCTCCACCCTCCATCCCAACCCTCACTTCCTCCAGCCATCACCACCTCCACCCTTCATCCCCATCCTGCACCTCTCCACCCTTCTGGATCCTTTGCAGGTGGTGAGCTGACACCCCACCCACACCACAGAGACAGGGTGCCACACTGGTGGGGAACGCAGGATCCACTTCTTTATTGCAGAAAGACTATGTCTAGAGCAAAGGCTACACAGACCCCATGATGGGGGGTGGGGGCACCCACATGCAGGGGGAGAGGGGGCAGGGGCGGGTCACAGCAAGCGTGGCCTGGCACAGTCCCCAGCACCAGGGATGACCAGGCAGGACGGGCCAGCAGCCAGGGCAGGCTCAGACACCCCTCCTATGGCAGATCCCCTCTCTCCCCAGGGTCAGGGCAGGGCCTGCGGTGGGAGAGGCCTAGAGGTGAGCAGGGCCCCAGGGAGATTGTGCTATCAGGGTGTGTCCCTGAGAAAGGGCCGCAGACCCCTGCCCAGCCTCACTCTCTCCAGCACCTTCAGAGCCCAGAAGCCACTGCCAGGGCAAGAGAGGAGGCGATGTCAGCTGCTGGTGGGCCCTGGGCCAGCCCAAGTGTTGGGGGGACCCGGCTCTGCTCAGACACGATGCCAGCTCTTCTGGGAGCCCCGGTCCACATGCTGGATAGCAACTCACATGCACGCACGCCCACTCCCCCTCTCTGAGTGTGTCCAGTAAACATTTGTTGAGTAAACACTCACATGAACACAGAGGAAAACAAACATGCTTGTACCAAGTCAGACACGAGCAATCTGTTACCTACATAGTCCCACCTGGCCACATGACTACAGAGACACAGGTGTGCACACTCTCTGCCTCTCTCTCTTTCTCCACAAAAGCACACACACACACACACACACACACACACACACACATGCACGCTGCTTCCACACACAGTAAGACCAACACCTCCACCTCGCCTTCCCTGGCTGACTTACCTGCTGTGTTCTGAGTCCCCCTATGGAGAGATCCACATGACACAGATCAAAAGGCAGCTTCCAGCCAACAGCCAGCAAGGAACTGAGGTCCTCAGTCTTACAACAGCAAGGAACTGAATGCTGCAACAACCACGTGAGCTTGGAAGAAGCAGATCCTTCCCCGGTCAGGCCTTCAGATGAGACATCTGCCTGGCCCATGCTTTGATTGCTGCCTCCTGAGATCCCAAGTAGAGGACCCAGCAAACCTGCACCCAGGCTCTTGACCCACAGAATCTATGAGATAATAAACGTGTGTTGTTTCCGGTTGCTACATTTGTGGTCATTTGTGGGTTTTTGTTTGTTTGTTTGTTTTTGAGAGACACAGTCTCACTCTGTCGCCCAGGCTGGTGTGGTGCAGGGGCGTGATCTCAGCTCACTGCAACCTCCACCTCCTGGGTTCAAGCGATTCTCCTGCCTCAGCCCCCCAAATAGCTGGAACTATAGGTGCCTGCCACCACACCCAGCTAATTTTTTGTATTTTTAGTAGAGACAGGTTTCACTGTGTTAGCCAGGATGGTTTTGATCTCCTGACCTCATGATCCACCCCCCTCAGCCTCCCAAAGTGCTGGGATTACAGGCATGAGCCACCACGTCTGGCCAATTGTGGTCATTTGTTACACACCAATAGCTGACTGATACAGATCTGGGACTGAAAGTCACATTGCTATAGAGTGGGACAGAGATTGTGTCCCTCAATCAGGACAAACACAGCTACAGGTAAATGCTCTCTCAGACAAGCCATATCACCCACTCCCAAAAATATAGTCATGCTCATACAGGCACAAAGAGTCACACAGACACATCACAAGTATCCAGTCTTGTTGACAACCACACACAGGTATCTACAACTACCCACCTCTCTGTATACCCTACACCACTAGTACACACACAGAGTGCCACAAAAACATACCATCCCGACAGACACACACAGGTGCACACACAGATGCACTTAGATGCAAGTCACCCATCCACACACCCCAGGCTGCACAAATACACCATTCCCCATGTATGTCAGACACAGCCCTGTGGGGTCATGTGAGTGTGGGGTCATTCAGACCCTCTCACAAAAACACCCAGAACCTCACAGCTGCAGATACCCCTTGACTCCAGGACGCCACCTTTCCGGGCAGGCCCTGCTCTCTGGGGCATGGGTGGTGGGGAGGAAGTGGGCGGAGCAGACCTCTGCCGGGAGCCCCATCGGATCCAGCTGATGAGGGGTCCCATCGGCTGTCCCCTCACAGGGGTATCATTGATGTCTCTCCGGCCAGGGCCCCAGGCACCCCCTCCCGAGCACCCCAGGACCCCACCCACCACACGTTGCCAATGTCTCTGTCTCGGTGAAAGAGGCAGGTCCCCAGGTGGGTGGGGTCTGGGAAGCCCCTCCACGTCCACGGTGCCTCCGGCAGGGCAGTTGTGCTGTGGCTGTGGCTGTGGCCAGTCCCGGGGGTGGGATTCGGGGCTGGCAGGGGCACTGCTGCAGGCCCTGTGGTTATTGCCTGGTGGCCTGAGGCCCATCCCGCGGGCCCCACATCCCCGGTGGGAGGACAGGGGAGAGGGGGGCGTTCTGGGACCGGAGGAGGGGGCAGGGCACAGGTCAGAGGTCATCAGGGGCCGGGTGGGCTTGGGTGTATGTTAACACCAAATAGGAGGATAAAGAAAAAAAAAATCTGAGGCTGAGGTGCATTTTGAACTCCCCCCTCCCCCAGAAGGTCACAGTGATCAAATGTGGGGGACGGAGACACGCAGGTCTGGCTGGGGACGCCCCAGGGACAGAGATGGAGATGGGGAAACGCAGCCTCCTCTGGTCCCAGCGGGAACAAGGAGCTCCTCTGGCCGGCTCCCCTCCCATCTGCCCATCTGCCCATCTGCAGGACAAGACAAGGGGGCCACCTCCGGCTCTTGGTTTTGGGGGTACAGACAGAACAGGAGGGTGGGGAGGAGAGAGCGGGGGAGGAACAAGAGCCTCAGCCCTGCCTCGGGGCGGCCGGGGGCAGCGGAGAGGGGGCAGCCTCGGTTTCCCCAGCCGAGGTGTCGGAGGAAGGATGAGAGAAGAGGAGGAGGCAGAAGAGGGTGTCGGGGGAGGCGGCGGGGGGCCGGGGCCGGTGGGGGTGGGCGGCGGGCAGGCGGGCGTTCCGGGCTCACATGAGGGTGCATTTGCCCTTGACGCGGTCTGTCCTCTTCTGCTTCCCGGAGCGCTTGCCGTCGATGTTGAGGCTCATGTTCCGGCGCGTCTCCAGCGTCAGCAGCTCCTGGAAGAGCTCCTTCACGTTGTAGTTCATCTTGGCCGAGGTCTCCATGAAGGCGCACTTCCACTCCTGGGCCACCGCCTGCGCCTCGCGCGTGTCCACCTCCCGCTGCGTCTCGTCGCACTTGTTGCCCACCAGCATCACGGGGATGTCCTCCACGCTGCCCTTGATCTGCACGATGAGCTTGTAGATGGGGCCCAGCTCCTCCAGCGACTGCTTGCTGGTGACGGAGAACACCAGGATGAAGGCGTGGCCCTTGGAGATGGAGAGGCGCTGCATGGCCGGGAACTGGTGGCTGCCCGTGGTGTCTGTGATCTGCAGCGTGCACACGCTCTTGTCGCAGCTGATCACCTGCCGGTAGGTGTCCTCGATGGTGGGGATGTAGGTGTCTCGGAAGGTGCCCTTCACGAAGCGCAGCACCAGCGAGCTCTTGCCCACGCCGCCCGCCCCGAACACCACCACGCGGTAATCGTTGCTCTGCTCTGGCATCTTTCCCGCGACGGGTCGGGGGCCGGGGCCGGGAGGGCTGGTGCCGGCTGCGAGAACCCCAGACCGAGCCTGTGCGGAGAGGAGGGTCAGACGTAAAAGGCCACCCACCCTGGAGGGGACAGCCCCCACGCCCCCAGGGAGGGAGGAGGAGGACAGGGCGGCTTCTCAGAGGAGGTGGCCGCCGTGCCTCCTGCATCCCCAAAAAGGCCCATCTGCTCCCAGTGGCTGACTTTGCAGTTCTGTCCCGCAGGCGGGCGCACAGCCAGCACCCTTTGCTTACTTCCCCCTGACAAAATCTGGGGCCTGAGCTTCCCTGGCGGACGCTGAGCTACAAGAGACGTGGGAGATGCCAGGAAGCCCACGAAACTCCTTCCCCAGGTGCGGGCGTCCCTTCCAGGCTGTGCCAGCTTCCCCCAAGCTAGCAGGCCTGGCTTCCGCCTCTCGCTGCATACCTACCAGGCTCTGAGACCCTGCTGACCCGTCCTGCCACCCTGAGCCTGTTTGGTGCCTGTCTCCACCAACCATGGGTCCCCTGCTCTTTCCCCAACCTGGAGACGGCTAACCCTCGTGACAGCCGCACGTGGTGGGGTGTTTAAGATGCAGGTGTCAGTCCTGCAGCCCTAGCTGTGACGAATATGATGAATTGGTCGGTCAGGGCTACAGTCCTGGGAACTCGTATTTTATTTTATTCTTCTCATTTTTTTAAGACTAAGTCTCACTCTGTGACCCAGGCTGGAGTGCAGTGGCGCGATCTCAGCTCACTGCAACCTCTGCCTCCTCAGTTCAAGCAATTCTCCTACCTCAGCCTCCGGAGTAGCTGGGACTACAGGCATCTGCAACCACACCCAGCTAATTTTTTTTTTTCTTTGAGACGGAGTCTCGCTCTGTCACCAGGCTGGAGTGCAGGGGCAAGATCTCTGCTCATTGCAACCTCCGCCTCCTGGGTTCAAGAGATTCTCCTGCCTCAGCCTCCTGAGTAGCTGGGATTATAGGCGTGTGCCACCACGCCCAGCTAATTTTCGTATTTTTAGTAGAGACGGGGTTTCACCACGTTGGCCAGGATGGTCTTGATCTCCTGGCCTTGTGATCTGCGCCTTAGCCTCCCAAAGTGTTGGGATTACAGGCATGAGCCACTGTGCCCAGCTAATTTTTGTATTTTTAGTAGAGACAGGGTTTCACCATGTTGGCCAGGCTGGTCTTGAACTCCTGACCTCAGGTGATCCTCGTGCCTGGGCCTCCCAAAGTGCTGGGATTCCAGGCATGAGCCACCGTGTCCAGCTGGAACTTGTATTTTTTCAAGCTGCTCTCCCCGCCATAAATGGGATCCTGAGGCTTGGAGTCCAATAACCACAACTGGAAAATCTGGGCACTGATTCCCAGTAGCAGCCCCAGGGAGGCAGGCCCCTGCAGCCCAGGTGGGACACCAGAATACAGAACTAGAAACTGAACAGGAAAATCCCCACTCCCTAAACTCTAAAACCAAACTGTGGCCTGCTGTGCCCTAGGGCCCACCTCCCCGTTCAGGTCTGATGGATCCTTAGGAATAGCGCTCCCTGGGAGGGGGTCCTCTTAGCCCCTCTCTTCTCTCTTGGGCTCAGAGAGGTCCAGCAGCCTCAGGAGGTCACACAGCACAGCGGATCCTGAAATGATGGAGGTGGGGGAAGAACCCTGGGGGGACGGCAGGTGGCTTTTCTCCAGAATCGATATCCTCCCCTTCCCTTCCTCCTGCTTCCAGTCTCTGGGGTGGGGGGGGGTCCCCCAGCAAGGTGTTCTATAGTGGGAGAGAAGGAGGCCCCAGTTTCTACCTGCTGCACTCGGGGTGGGGGTGTGTTTACGGGGAGGGTGCAGAGGTTGCCCGGGACTCAGCGGTTTGAACCTAAACGGGCAGACTCGAGTCCCTAAGCCTCCGTTTTCTCTTCTGTGAAATGCGAGCCGCTGTTGCGACAGGTAAGGTGACAGGATGGAGAGAGGCGGAGGCAGTGGCCGGTACAGCGGAGACCCCATCCGTATTGTGATCACAATCGCTGTGCCAGTTGGTTGCAAAGGCACCTTCTGGATGATGAAGGGTAACAGATTTGCCAGAAAAAGAAAACAGGATGATGAAAGCGCCAGCTGACACAGCCCGCAGTTGTGATGAGCCAGGCAAACTTCTGGGCGCCTGGGCAATGCTAACTCATGTGATTGGCTGCCGGGTTTGTGGACTACATGCATAGTAATTCATTCGGAGGAGGCTGGGGGTGCTGGGGAGGAGGGGAGGAGGCGGCCGGCTCTGCAGACCCTGCCCTTTCCTGGGTGGGTGCCCCAAGAGGCAGGCACGCTGCCATGCAGAGAGATGCCACCAAGACGGGCCTGGGGTCCTGAGGGCCGTGGGTTCTGTGGCCGCAGACCCAGGCTTCGCCTTGCTGTGGACACTGAAGCTCCAGCCTCGTCAGCAGCACTGTCCTCCCCACCAGCCCCGCTGGGTCTAAGAGCCCCGAAGCCCACGCCACCTCCACCTCCTCCTCCTCTTCCTCCTCCTCCTCCTCCTCCTGGGGGGTGCGGGTGGAGGGAGAGGGTCCTGGGCACCGAGGCGGGAGCCGGAGGGGCTGGCTCAAGGTCACAGAACAGGGGTTGGGGGCACACAGCGGGGCTGGAAGCCCACCTTGCTTGGCTACACTCCCGGTTTCCCGCCTGTGCGGGGCAGCCCACCCCCAGACACCCAGGCAGGGCCAACCTACCCCAGCCCTGGCTCCTGGCGGGGCACAGAGTGGTGGGGGGAGAGGGCGGGGGTGTCAAAGCCAGCTCAGGGTCAGAAAACCAGAGAGAGCTACAACCCAGGAATCTATCCGGGGGCACCCCTGACCAAGGGTGGGGCGGGGGGTCTCACCCACCACCGCCTGACCCCGGTGAAGGGTTTGATGGAGAGAGGGCCTGCTCTGGGGGGGCCCAGGGCGCAGAGGCACAGTGCGGGGCCGGCCCGGGGGCGCCCCTGGACTGAGGACCTCCGCGGTGGGAAGGAGGAGCCCACCCCGGGGAGGGGGCGCCGAGGGAGGGGCCTGGCTGGGCAGCGGGGCGGAGGGCTGAGTGGGTGAGTAGCTGCGGGAGAGACGAGGCCCTGCTGGGGGGACCGATGCGGAGAGGGGCGGGGGGGCCTCGGCGGGGTTGGGGGGCTCCAGGTGGGGGAGGGGAGGCAGCGGGAGCCGTCCAAGTGAGCCGCGGAGGGGCGGGGGGCCCCGGAGCCCGGCGGGGAGGAACCGGCCCCGGGTCCCGGGAGGGTGCGGCCGGGACAAAGGAGGGGCGCGCGGCGGGGAGGACGGCCGGCGAGGGGGGCTGCGCAGGGACCCCCGCCCCGCCCCGCCCGGGCCGCCTACCTGGGCCCGCTGGTCCCTGCGGCGCCGCGGCCGCTGCTCCTGCCCGCTCCGGTGTCCGCTGGCGCCGCCGCCCCCCGCCCGCCCGAGCCGCCGCAGTCGCGCCCGCGCCGTCCCCGCCCCGCCGCGCTCCGCCCCGCCCCGCCCCGCCCCGGGGACCCGCGCCCACGGGGCCCGCGCAGCCTCCCGGCCAAGGTCACCGCCGCCACCCCGCGGGACCCCGGGCCGCACCCCCGCCCCCGCCCCCACCACGTTCCCCTGCCCGCGCCCCGTTGCGCGGGAGGTCGCCAGGATCCGGGCCCCCCGCCCTGCCACGTGGCCACCGGAGCCCTCCCTCCGGGTGGGAGCGGGGCCGCTTCCTGGGAAACCCCGAGTGGGAGTCGGAAGCCCGGGTCGCGGGAAGCAGAGTCGAGCCGGGGACGGGGAGCGGGGAGGGGGGAGGGGGGAGGCTTTGGCAGAACTGCGGATGAACGGGGTGCAGAATGGGAACCCTGAGGCCGGCTAGGGTGGAGGCACACCAGAGGGGTGCGTTGTGAAAGCAATTAAGTCAATAATCCACCATCAACCAGCAGGTGTAGAGGCCGGGCAGGGGCGGAGGGTTCAGGTCAGTGGGGTGCACCTGGAGGCCCACCCATCCCAGGGGCCTGGGCAGGGGCGGGATGGGGACAGAAGCAGACTCAGCACCCTGGTTTTGGGAGTGAGGGCAGCCCACGGAAGTCAGGCCTAGGGAGGTGGGGGCTGAGCAAAGGGGTTGGTGCTCTCTGCCGGGAAGGGGTTTGCAGCTTTCGGTCAGAAAACTGCATTCCCTAAACGGGAGACGTCTTAGGGGAGCACTGATTTTTCTGACCTGTGTGTCCGCAAGAGAACACGGGCCCCCCTCCATTCTGGAGACCCAGAGGCTGAGGTTCCTTTTGACCTCATCGGGGCGGATCCCAGAGGAGACTGGACTTTGGGGTCCGGTGACCAGGCCAGAAGTTGTGTTCATGGGTGGGCGCTGGACAGTTCCAGGCCTCGAGGCTGTTGGAAGAAGGCGCCCCTTGGTGGAGAGGCCGACTCTCGGGCCCACAGGGGACTCTGGAGTCAGAGCAGTCTGTGGATCAGAGGTTGGTCTGGAACCCCTGTGAGCAGGTGCTGCAGTGCAGGGAACCCCTCCGGCCCTCAGCTCCTGGGTTCTCCATGACCCACCATTTCTGTGGCCTTGGAGACTTGGCACTGCCCGAAGACCACTCAGTGCCCTCTCCTGTCGCCACCAAGGCTGGGGCGCTGAAGTTACTGTGGCTTTGGGGCTGAAAGAGCTCTATTTCTCCCTGATTTGACCCCACTCCCCCTGCCTCCGGCCTCCAGACCCCCCTTCCTCCAGCCCTCCTTCCACTCTGCCATTCAGTGCTCCAGCTGGAACCTGGGTCTCCGCTGCTCTAACGCCACCCATGGCTCCTTTCTCTCAGGTCAAGGTCCAGCTTCTCAGCCTGGCATCCATGGCCTGGCCTGAGTGCTGTGGGGATGCACCTCCCTCCTGCCCTGACCCCGGCCCTGCAGGAGCACCTCAGAGGGAGGCCCAGCCCCTTCTGGGGTGCCCTCAGCCGGAGACAGAGACAGCCCTGGGGGCAAACAAATCCCAGCTTCTGCTCTAGGTCACTGCCTCCAGGGAAGTGCCCTCCCAAGCCTCGGTTACCCCGTCTGTCAGTGAGGTCACTGTTGCCCGCCTGGAGGGTTGCTGGGAACACATGGGCAGGGGGCCCACCCACGTGGGGCTGCTGGGCACCCAAGTGCTCAGACGGCAGCCCAGCGCCTTCCCAGTCCACCTGCCTGCCTTTGTCTCCCGCCTGACCCGCCAGCGCCAGGCAGGGCCTCAGGCCGGCCCCCTGGCTCCTCCGGGCACCAGCTCAGGCCGGGGCAGGCTGACTCATGCGTAGGAGAGTGGGCAGGGCAGTAACCACGCTGCGGCTGCTATTTATAGCTCCCAGACCAGGCTGTGGGCTGTGTGAGCCAGGGAGGCCAGGCCCTGTTCCCCTCCCAGCTGTCCCTGGGGACCAGGGGCTCCACCCCCGACCTGAGCACCCAAACTGGAACAGCAGGAGCCCCTCCCCCATGGCGGGCTGGGGAGCAGAGGGTTCGGCCTGGCCTCTGTGAATGGGGGTGAGTGGGTGCCCCAGCTCTGCCTCGCCATCATCCAAGTATCGTGGGGATCCAAATATCCAAATATCAGGGTCGTGATCCAAATGTCAGGGGCCAGATCACCTGCACACTGGGGCACTGAGCAAGCCGGGGCTGGCACGGGGGTCTCCCGGGCTCCCAGCTGCCTCTTGTACCCCAGTCCCTCTTTGGAGAGTCCCTGGGCATCCTGAGAGGCACAGAGGTGGGCGAGGGAGGACTGAGGCCAGCTGCGTCTTTGTCAAGGAGAAGAGGACCCGTCAACCTCTCCAGCTCCCAAGCTGGGCAGGGTCTGCAGGCGTCCACGCTGAGTCTCCAGGGTGAGCCCCACTGGGGGGATCTGCACATCTCCCACAAACACTGAGTGCCAGCGTAGCCGGTGCTGGGCCCTCAGGGGCCTGTAAAAGGCCACTGTCCCTGCTCCCATCTGGAAACTGCAGCTCAGAGAAGGGAAGCAGCTTGCCGGGGTGGCCCAGTGGGGAAGAGGCCGGTCCAGATCCATCAGGCTCTGAAGTCAGCCCAGCCTGCTGGGGACGGACAGGCAGCCCCTTGTGATCCTCTTGCCCTGTCCCTGGCTATCTGGGGGCCTCTCCCCAGGGCGGTCAGTCTGTCCTGCCTTACAGATCTCCTTTCAACAGGGACAGCGTTCATCTGCAACGTCCCAGCTCCTCACCTGGCCCTGCAGCCCCACAGCTGCTCTCCTCACCCCGCTGCCCTGGCCAGGGCCACACAGGCCTCACTGAGTCCCAGCTGGCTGTGGGGGAGGAGGGCAGTGGGCTCTGGTCCTCGGGTGTCTTCAGTGGTCCCTGGACCATGTGGGCAAAGCCGAGGTTGCACATGCCGCCCTCAGGAGGCAGGGTCACCCCTGGGGCTCAGCCGCACTGTTGCTTTTCAAGTTTGGCATCTATCAATCATCTATCAATTAATCATCTGTCATCTATTAGTCATCTATATATCATCTATTAATACTCTATCAATCTTCTATTAATCATTTATCTATCAATCATCTCTATGTCATCTATCATCTATCAACCATCTACTTATGTGTGTCTATCTATCTATCTATTGAGACAGGGTCTCACTCCATTGCCCAGGCTGGAGTGCAGTGGTGAGGTCACAGCTCACTGCAGCCTTGACCTCCTGGGCTCAAGCAATCCTTCCTCCTCAGGCTCCCGAGTAGCTGGGACTACAGGCTCACACTACCAGGCCCGGATAATTTAAAAAAATTTTTGGGGCCAGGCATAGTGGCTCACACCTGTAATTCCAGCACTTTAGGTGGGTGGATCACTTGAGGTCAGGAGTTCAAGACCAGCCTGGGCAACATAGTGAAACCCCATCTCTACAAAATATACAAAAAAATTAGCTGGGCATGGTGGATCGCACTTGTAATCCCAGCTACTTGGGAGGCTGAAGCAGGAGAATCACTTGAACCTGGGAGGCAGAGGTTGCAGTGAACCGAGATTGCACCACTGCACTCCAGACGCTGCACAAAAGAGCGAGACTCTGTCTTAAACAAACAAATTCTGCGCCAGTTGCAGTGGCTCACGCCTGTAATCCCAGCACTTTGGGAGGCCAAGGCAGGTGGATCACAAGGTCAGGAGATCGAGACCATCCTGGCCAACATGGTGAAACCTCATCTCTACTAAAAATACAAAAACTAGCTAGGTGTGGTGGCGGGCG
>CAUYLG010035440.1:0-45261 GCA_963573385.1 Cacajao melanocephalus
ATTTTTGTTATTTTTAAAAAATTTAAAATCAAAATAAAAAATTTATTATTTTAAATTTAAAATTTATTCAAAAAAAAAAAAAAAAAAAAAAAACCTAGAAAAGCCAAAACAATGTTGAAGAAAAAGAACAAATATGAAGAACCCACCATTTGACTGAAGGCTTACTTTAATTAAATATTTGACGTAATTATAATTAATCTCAACCTGTTCCTCATATCATACACAGAAATTACCTCTAGATAATAGAAAATATCTAGATATCTCTAGATAATAGAACGAAGCATAAACAAGCTAAATCTTTTAGAAGAAATCAGAGGAAAATATCTTTGTAATCTTGTGATTGAAAAAGACATTTTAAATACTTCCTAGATAGGACGCTAAGACACACACACACACACCCTTTGACCATTAAAAAAAAATAGGATTAATTGGACTTCCAAAAATTTCAACTACTGCCATTTGAAAAATACATTAAGAAAATGAATATACAAAAAAAAATAACAACAGGCTGGAATATGTATTTGCAATACATATATCTGAAAATTTGTATCAAAAATGTAAAAAAAAAGATCTTTCAGTTCAATTATAAGAAGACAATCAATATAAAAAGGGGAAAAATGAGTTGATCAGAAACTTCACAAACATGCATGAATGGCTGATAAGCACATAAATGATGGTCAACATCATTAGTAATCAAGGGAGAGAAAATTGAAATCATAATTAGCTACCTCTACATACACATCACAATGGTGAATGTTAAGAGGCTGACTACTAATTGCTGGTGAGGATGTGGAATAACTGGAACTGAAATTCTCATATTGCTGGTGGTAGTGTAACCTGGTACAATCACTTTGGAAAGCAATTTGATAGCTTCAAAATCATACACCTATTTTTATAAGACAGTTCTACTCTTTAAATTGTTTACCTGAGAGAAATGGAGCATATTTCTACAGAAAGATTTGTATATGAATAATCATAGCAACTTTTTTCATAATAACTTAAATTTGGAAATAAGACAAATGTCTATACACAGTTGAGTGCATAAACCATTGTAGTACATCCATATAAGGGAATACTATGCAGCAATAAAAGGAAATAAACTAAAGATATACTTTATCATATTATGCTGCATGAAAGAAGCCAGATATGAAGGATTAAAAACTGTAGAACTGCTTTTATATAAAATTCTAGAACAGGCAAAAATAATCTATAGAAGCTAAAAGCAGATTAGTGGTTGCCTGGTAACCGGGTTGGTATGTTGGGGTGGAAAAAGAAATTGACTACAAATAGTCATGAGAGATTGTACTGGTGTTATGAGAGTATTCTGTGTCTTAATTGTGAAGGAAGTTATGCAAATGTACACATATAGCAAAACTTATCACACTGTTTATTGAAATTGGTGCATTTTATTTTATAGAAATTATATATCTATTGGTTGGGTAATATTAATTTTAAAGATTTATAAACAAGCATTCAGTTAAGTTTAGAAAGATATTTTTGCCTATAAGGTGCAAACTTTTTAGGAGACTTTAAGAAAGAAGGCAACTGTAAATATACTTGGATTGGAATTTGAACCAGAACTGATTTGAAAATCTCTGCAGCAGGAACAAAATTTAGGAATAAGGAAGTATGGGGCGGGCAGGCAGCTGAACTCAAACTCACTGGGTTGTTTCACTCTGTCAGACTTCATGCTAAAAGTAGTTTATACATTATCTTGCATGCTTATCAAAACAATTTAAGATAAGCATTATTAAACTTTTTATGCAACATGCCCAAGTAACAAAATTAAAAGTAGAGGTGTTGAAATACCAATGCATGCCTGTTTTTTCCCAAAGACATAGTAGCTCTTTTCACTTAATAAAAAACAATTGATGAGACAGCATTCATTAAAGCTGAAGGGGGTTATTTCTGCCAGTTTTTAGAGAGATTTGTCTTAAAAGTGAATAACAACTTCTGCCTCTGACAGCAATGTCAGAAGCTGGATGTAAAGAAAGTACTTAACATTTTTTAAATAAAAAAATTTAATGGAAGGGAGTTGAGGAGACACTCTCTGTGATTAAATTCACCACCTGATTTTCAGTTTCTAGGCTAATGGACTTGAGGAGATCTCTTAAAATTTTCCTAATTACTAAATAAATTAGTGTGGCTAAATAATACTCTTACATTCACAGTCTTTCAAAATAACAAGTCCAAGATCATGATCCTTATGAGAATCATCATTTTGGTTGGTGGTTTCTAGTGGTATTATGCAAGGGTCTGGATTGTTCTACATTTTTATAAATCATTCATATTCAGTTTTATGAAGAAATACAGCATAATTTACTCCTTTGAAAATAGTAAAAAGTTGGAGAGAATAATACTATAAATGAATACAATAATTTAAAAATTAGAAATTTGAAGAGAGAAGAACAATGAGATGAAAACAAAAACACAGCCTAGTTCCTAAACATGAAATCCTTTATTTAAATTGAAAACCTGAGAGGCACTTGAACTTGGATAAACTACAGCTTATTTAAGGGAAGGCAATCAGAATGGCAAGATATTCAGAAAACACATTTTAGTCAAAACATTTGAAAAAGTTGAAAATAAGGAGATTTTGTAGTTGTTCAAAGGTCTGATAGATGAAGATTTATTTTCATTTTGCCCAAGGATGATAAGTAAATGAAGAGTGAAGTATAATAGACATACTTGTCTACAAATGAAACAGACTGCTTTATAGAGGGATGAACTTTCTACCATTAGAAGTACAGGGGAAGACAAATGTTTAGATAGATTAACTGAGAAAAAAGTAAGAAACTCCAAATAAATAAAATCAGAGCTGAAAAAGGAGACGGTACAACTGACACTAGAGAAATACAAAGGATCATGAGGGAGGCTATCATCAATAATTGCATACTAACAAGTTAGAAAATCTAGCAGAAATAGATAAATTCCTGGACACACACAATCTACCAATATGGAATTATGAAAAAATAGAAAATCTGAACAGACCAATAATGAGTAAAGAGATTCAATAAGCAATAAAAAGTCTCCCATGGAAGTAATATACAAGACCTGACGGCTGCACGACTGAATTCTACCAAACATTTCAAGATCTAATACCAATTCTTCTCAAACTATCTCAAAACATTTAAGAGGAAGGAATTTTTCCAAACTCCTTTGATGAGGCCATTACTCTAATGCCAAAACCTGACCAGGACACACAAAAAAGAAAATACCTGGCCAATATCCCTGATGAACATAGATGCAAAAATTTGCAGCAAAACACTAGCAAACTAAATTCAGATCATTCACCATGATCAAGTGGAATTTATTGCAGGAATGCAAAGATGTTCAACACATGCAAATGAATGAAAATGATCCATTACATTAACAGAGTGAAAGACAAAAACCATATGATCATTTCAATAGATACAGAAGAAGCATTTGACAAAATTCAACATCCCCTTATGATAAAAACTCTCAACAAATTAGATATAGATGGAATGTACCTCCGCCATATATGACAAACCCACAGCTAACATCATACTAAATGTGAACTTGAAAGCTTTTACTCGAAGATCTGGAACAATACAAGGATGCTTAAATTTACCACTTTTACTTCACATAGTACTGAGGATCCCAGCCAAAGCAATTAGGCAAGAGAATAAAACAAAAACATCAAATTCAGAAAGAAAAAAAAGATTATAGCTGTTTGCAGACAAGATGATCTTATACATAGAAAACCCTAAAGACTATACCAAAAAAAAAATCTGTTAGAACTAATCAATAATTTCAGTAAAGTTGTGTGATACAAAATTAACATACAAAAATCAGTAGTAGTTTTATATGCTAATAGCAAACTGTCTGAAAAGGAAATTTTAAAAAATCCATTTACAATAACTACAAAAAAATACCTAGGAATATATTTAAGAAAGGAAGTAGAAGATCTCTACAATGAAAACTATAAAACATTTACCAAAATAAATTGAAGAAGATACAAATAGATGAACAAATATCTTGTACTCATGAATCAGAAGAATTATAGATTTTTTTTCTAACTCTGTGAAGAAAGTCAATGGTAGTTTGATAGGAATAGCATTGAATCTATGAATTAGTTTAGGCAGTATGGCCATTTTAATAGTATTGATTCTTTCTATCCATGAGCATGAAATGTTTTTCTATTTGTTTGTGTCCTCCCTTATTTCCTTGAGCAGTGGTTTATAGTTCTCCTTGAAGAGGTCCTTCAGGTCCCTTGTAAGTTGTATTTCTAAGTATTTTATTCTCTTTGTAACAGTTGTGAATGAGAGTTCATTCATTATTTGGCTCTCTGCTTGTCTATTGTTGGTGTCCAAGAATGCTTGTGATTTTTGCATCCTGAGACTTTGCTGAAGTTGTTTATCAGCTTAAGGAGTATTGGGGCCGATTGCTGGGGTTTTCTAAATATAGAATCATGTCATCTGCAAACAGAGACAATTTGACTTCCTCTCTTCCTATTTGAATATGCTTTATTTCTTTCTCTTGCCTGATTGCCCTGGCCAGAACTTGCAGTATTATGTTGAAAAGGAGTGGTGAGAGAGGGCATCCTTGTCTTGTGCCAGTTTTCAAAGGGAATGCTTCCAGCTTTGCCTATTCAGTATGATATTGGCTAAGGGATTTCTTTTTATTTTTTTCTTTTTTACTTTTTTGAGATAGAGTCTTTGTCTAGACTGTTGCCTATGCTGGAGTGCAGTGGTGCAATCTCAACTCACTGCAACCTCCGCCTCCTGGGTTCTCCTGTTTCAGCCTCCTGTGTTGCTGGGTTTACAGGTGCATGCCACCACACTTGGCTTTTTTTTTTTTTTTTTTTTTTTTTTTGCATTTTCAGTAGAGACAGGGTTTTGCCATGTTGGCCAGGCTGGTTTTGAACTCTTGACCTCAAGTGATCTGTTTGCTTTGGCCTCCCAAAGTGCTGGGATTACAGGCATTAGCCACTGCACCTGACATGGGATTTCATAGGAAACTCCGCCCCCCCCCCGCCAAAAAAAAGCCCATATAGCTAAGACAATCCTAAGCAAAAATAAAAATGTTGGAGGAATCATGCTATCTTACTTCAAAATATGCTACAAGGCTACCATAACCAAAACAGCATGGTACTTGTACCAAAACAGATATATAGACCAATGTAACAGAACAGAGGCCTTAGAAATAACACCACACATCTACAACCACCTGATCTTTGACAAACCTGACAAAAACAAGCAATGGAGAAAGGATTCCCTATTTAATAAATGGTGCTGGGAAAATTGGCTAGCCATATGCAGTAAACTGAAACTGGACCCCTTCCTTACACCTTCTACAAAAATTAACTTAAGATGTGTTAAAGACTTAAATGCAAAACCCCAAACCATAAAAACCCTATAAGAAAATCTAGGCAATATCATTCAGGACATAGGCATGGGCAAAGACTTCATAACTAAAACGTCACAAGCGATGGCAACAAAAGCCAAAACTGACAAATGGGATCTAATTAAACTGAAGAGCTTCTGCTCAGCAAAAGAAAGTAGATCAGAGTGAACAGGCAACCTAAAGAATGGGAGAAAATTTTTGCAATCTACCCATCTGACTAAGGTCTAATTTCCAGAATCTACAAGAAACTTAAACAAATTTACAAGAAAAAAACAACTCCATCAAAAAGTAGTCAAAGGATATGAAAAGACAATTCTCAAAAGAAAATATTTATGAGGCCAACAAACATTTGAAACAAAGCTCATTATCACTGATCATTAAAGAAATGTAAATCAAAACCACAATGAGATAGCATCTCATGCCAGTGAGAATGGCGATTATTAAAAAGTCAGGAAACAATAGATGCTGGCAAGGCTGTGAAGAAATAGGAATTCTTTTTCACTGTTGTTGGGAGTGTAAATTAGTTCAACCACTGTGGAAGACAGTGTGGTGATTCCTCAAGGATCTAGAACCAGAAATATCATTTGACCCAGCAATCCCATTACTGAGTATATACCCAAAGAAATAGAAATCATTGTACTATAAAGACACATGTACATGTATGTTTATCACAGCACTGTTTACAATACCAGAGACTTGAAACCAACCCAAATGACCACCAAAGATAGACTGGATAAAGAAAACATGGTACATACACACTATAGAATACTATGCAGCCATTAAAAGGAATAAGATTGTGTCCTTTGCAGGGACATAGAGAAAGCTGGAAGCCATCATCCTTAGCAAACTAACACAGAAACAGAAAACCAAATACGCTATGTTCTCACTCATAGTAGGAATTAACAGTGAGAACACATGGAAATGGGGAGGGAAAAAACACACACTGAAGCCCCTCAGGGGCTGGGAGGCAAGGGGAGGGAGAGCATTAAGACAAATACCTAATGCATTTGGGCTTTAAAACCTAGATGATGGGTTGATAGGTGCAGCAAACCACCATAGTACATGTATATCTATGTAACAAACCTGCATACTCTGCACAGGTATGCTGGAACTTAGAGTAAAAATAAATAAACAAATAAATAATAATAAAAGAATTAATAGTGTTAACATGTTCATAGTAGCCAAAGTGATCTACAGATGCAATGCAATCCTTATCATAATATCAAAGACATTCTTCACAGAAATAGAAAAACCAATTCTAGTATTTGTATGGAACCACAAAAAACCTCAAATAGCCAAAGCAATATTGAGCAAGAAGAACAAAGCTGGAGGCCTTACACTATCTTACTTGAAAATATACCATAAATCTATAATAACCAAAACATCATAATATTGATACAAAAACAAATAGACCAATGGAACAGAATTGAGAGCCTAGAAAGAAATCCAGGCATTTTTAATCAACTAATATTTGACAAAGATGCCAAGAACACACGTTGGGAGAAAGTCTTTCAAATAAACGATGTTGGTAATACTGACTATTCATCTTCAAAATAAATTAGACCTTTTCTTTCTCATCACATGAAAAATCAACTCAAAATAAATTAAACGTTTAAATGTAAGATCTAAATCTATGAAACTAGTAAAATAAAGCATAGGGGAAATGTTTCATGATGTTGGCATGGGCAAGAGTTGTCAGAGAGGACCTTAAAAGCACAGGTAACAAAAGCAAAAGTTGACAAATAAGATTACCTCAAAGTAAAAAGCTTCTGCACAGCAAAGAAACAGCAGAGAAAGGAAACAACCTACAAAATGGGAGAAATATTTGCAAACTACCTGTATGACAAGGGGTTAATATTTAAAATATATAATAAACTCACAATAGCAAGAAAACAAATAAATCCATTTAAAAATGGTTAAAAGACCTGAATAGATACTTGTTAACAGAAGACATACAAGCTAAAAGGCATATAAAAACGTTCAACATTACTTATATAAGAGAAATGCAAATCGAAACCACAACGAGTTCTCACTTCACCTCTGTTAGAATGTATACTATCAAAAAGTCAAACGATAACAAGTGTCACTGAAAATGTGGAGAAAACGGATCCCTTATACACTGTTGGTGGGAATGAAAATTGGTACAACCACTATAGAAAACAGTATGGAGCTTCCTCAAAATATTAACAGCAGAATTACCATATGATTCAGTAATTCCACTAAACGGTATATATTCAAAGAACCTGAAATCAGAATGTTGAAGAAACATCTGCATTCATGTTTATTACAGCACTATTCATGATAGCCAAGACATGGAATCAACTTAAGTATCTATCAACAGGTGAATAAAGAAAATGTGGTATATATATGCAATGGAATAGTATTCAGCCTTAATAAATGATGAAATCCTATTATGTGTGACAACATGGATGAACTTAGAGAACATTATGTTAAGTGAAATAAGCCAGGCACAGAAAGACAAATACAACACAATCTCTCTCATATGTGAAATCTGAAAAAGCTGATCTCATAGAAAAGAGCAGAGTGGTGGCTATCAGAGGCTTAAGAAGGTAGAGAGGATGGTTGGTCAATGAAGATACAATTATACTTAGGTAGGAAGAGTTAAAAAATGTCCAAAATAGTCAAACAGACAGAAACAAAAACTAGACAATTGATTGCCTGGGGCTGGTGAGTGGGAGGGAGAGGCTAGAAGGTGGTGGGGAGAAACAGGAAGTGAATATTGGAAGAATGAAGAACATGTTCTAAAGTTGATTGTGATGATGGTTGCACAACTTTGTAAACATACTAAAAACTATTGGATTGTACATTTTAAATGTGTGAAGTACATAATACGTGAATTATATCTAATAAAGCTATTTAGAAAGATAATTTTTTTCTGGAAAAAATAAATTTCATTTCATCCTCCTCAAAAAACAGGTATAGAAGAAGATGGTAAGTGATAATCTTACAAGAGGAGTGCAAGTGAAGTTTTAAGCTTTTAGGTCAGATAACTTGAATTCTAGAGATCAAAGAGATGGCCACAATTTAGTTGTGATAGATAAAGAGGAGGAAATTCAAAGGTGGTTTCATGGCTTCTTGAGGGAGGAGTAAAAGGACAGAAGGAGGAAAGACAAACGAGGGGCAGATTTGGGGAGAAAGCCCAGTACCTTCTATTTTATAATCAATTTTAAATTTATATTGAGATACCAGTGTTAGAATCAGTTGCAAATATTTTGTTGATATTATTTGCAAATTCAGGGCTCTGGTTCATGAGGAGAAGTTAAGGGAGTTATTGTTTTGAAACTTACTAGCCTGGAAAGTGTTGCTAAAGAAAAGGGTATAAGTGATATCTTAAGGAGAGGGAATACAGTGAGGTAAAGAGGATAAGAGTACAGCTTTGAAGAATGATTACTTTTTAGAGTTGGAAAACAGCAAAGAGTCAGAGAAGGACCATTAAAGGGAGGAAAAATAGAGGATATTGCCAGTCTAGAGAAGCCAAGAGAGAAGAGTATACCAAAGAGGCAGGGGTCATTTAAGATTGTTTAAAATACTACATAGGGGACAGGTTAAAGAAGACTCAGAAAATTTCATTTTAACTTTACCATCAGAATTTAGTGATGGGAGATAATTTTCTGTGATTTACAAATATTAATAAATAGAAGCAAGGAGTGGGCATTTTTTCAGTGTATTTAATGGCAAAGGTAATAATAATGAGATAACATGTTGATTGCAAAAATCAAGATGAAAGCAATTTTGTTTGGACTGCTTTCATCCAAACAAAATCAGATGCTCTTTTGTATGTTTGTGTAGGCCAAAACAATTAGAAAAAAAATACTGAAGCTGCTGAAGAAAGAAGAGGTATATTCTACAGCTCCTAGAGAAACCAGGCAGTAGGGACCATGAGGTGGTGGCCTTAGGGGTGCTGCTAACTCTGCAATTCTTGGTTTCCAGATACGATGCATGAGTGATCCATTTATAAATGTTGCTAAGAGACCTAGACATGCAATACACATCTTGATACCCTAAGGTTTTTTTTTTTTTTTTTTTTTAAGATGGAAACAGGAGAAGAGAAGGAAAGATGAAGATACCAGAGAAAGTTTCAGAAAGTGAACCATGCTGACAGATGGAGAAGAGGAAAGATTTTGGAGGTTTTACCAGATGACCTCTGCTTTTTCAGTAAAGTTGGAAGGAAGGTCATCTGTTCAGAGTAAAAATGACATGGTTGAGAATGAGGCATCAAAATGTAGAAAAAAATGTTAGAATTTTTTTTTTCTTGAGAGAAAAAGGATACACCATTCAGAGAGGAGTAAGATGTTTAAGATCCTGAGGAATGGGATGTCTAAAAGTGAGGTTAGGGAACAAGAGCTTAGCAGACTCATGCTAACTTTCTTATAAATCCATTATGCCAAGCTTGGCTGCTTAGGAGTGAATGTGTAGCCTACAAATGGTGGTTGAGTAACTCACTTTTGGGATTTGGCATGATTTAAGGTCTCTATAATGGGCAATTGTATTGTGTTAGAAAGAGCTCATGGAAGTGACTGCCATAGAGTCTTGGACTTGGAGGCTTATAAAACTGGTAGAGTGAAGAACTGGAATAATTGAGACAAAGATGAGGACAGGTGCCATGAGAAGTACAAAAGTCAGATGCAGGAAAGGGAAGAAAGAATAACTAGAAGATAAGGTGGTTGTCATAGGAGAGAGGAGTTCTTCTATGGGGATTATTGAAGTTAGGTCAGTCTTAAGAGAAGGAGGTCCAAAGTAGTAGAAATAGAAGGTTGGCAGAGGAGAATTCATATCAAGGATATATGAGTTGAAGGTATTAAGAAAATTTTGTAAAAGGTGTGAGTTTGGACATCAATAAGGATTCTCAAATTATTGGGTGGATAGATGAATTAAGGGAGAAAAATACAATACAATAACAGCAGTGGAACTTCATGGAAGATGAAGTTAGTTGTTAGGTGATAGTTTCAGGGCTGTGAAGAGACCTTTAAAAGATAGAGAACAAAATATTTCATAACAAAGATTCTCATAAATTTCAGAACAAAGAACATTGACCTGGGATCTAATAAATCTGAGCTTAAACCATGGCTCTGCCACTAAGAAAGTTAGGTTTCCTAGAAAAAGAGATCTCACCTATCCATGGAGTCTAAAAAAGTCAAATTCATAAGAGTATAGACTAGAATGCTGGTTACTAGAGGCTGGGGTGTGGGAGAAATGGGAGATATTAGTCAAATAGTACAGAGTTCAGTTAGATAGAAGAAGTAAATTTTTGAGATCTTCTGCATGACATGGTGACTATAGTTAATTTTTGTACATTTCAAAATTGTGGAGAGCATATTTTAAATGTTTATACTGTAAAAAAGCATGTAAGATGATAAATATGTTAATGAGCTTGATTTAATCATTTCATAATGTGTACATAGATCAACACATTATATTGTACTCCCAAAATATACACAATTATTCTTTGTCAATTTAACATTTTAAAAAAGAAAGTTAAAGACTTGAATTCAGATTATTTATAGTTAGAGCTAATAACCTCTAAGACATAGAGTTTCCCAGAAGCTTACAATCAAGTTAGAAAGATAAGCTACCTTCCCATACAAAAAGAGTTTAAAATAGGAGTGACCTAACTCTAGAAGGCTGTGGATGTTAAGTGAGTATCAAAGCAATTCTTGCTACAGATATATCTCAGACAAAAACTCCATGCTAAGGTCACTACCTTTTGTTATGGAGAAAGAAAGAAGCCCCATGATCACCTAATGTCACTGCCAGCCAGGCACGCCTCCCTAACCAGCTTGTTTTCTAGCTGGATGTTCTACCCAAGGAAGCTCCAAGCCCTAACCACTGCCTCTTTCTAAGGAAGACTTACTGCAGAAAGAGAAGCACAGCTTTGGCCATCAGCAAACCTCCCTCCTCTACCCACCACAGCTTCAAGGGATTTCCAGCAAACCCTTCTGAAATCTGCCTTTGCCTTTCACCCACCACACTCCACACCCAGTCTCTGCCTTAGACAGTTGGACCCACTTCCCTGATATCTCCCATATGTTATTGTTTTCCCTACTCCAATGTGGTGAGTATAATATTTCAGGCAATTCATTACCTTCTGAATAGGTCTAAAGCCCCAGGGAACCTGCAGTCCTGCTGCTGAGTGCAGCCTTTATTAACAGAATTCTTGTGACCAATAAAGTGACCATACCTAGGAAAGGACCATTTCCTTCTGAGTCTTGGTACAATCAGGGCTAGTTTCTCTATCAGGCACACTACACACGGGGCTTAGGGTACATCATAATTTTAGGAGTCCACAAAAGTGTTATAATTTTAATTTCTTTTAAAATCATAAAAAAAAAACAAAATAAATATCCAAATGAATATGTTAAATTGAATCAAGCCCGGATTATATCATCTTTATACCAACACAGTCATAAAATACAATTTTTAATTTGTCCCTAAGAAAAAGGAGTCCATGGAGACCAAAATGCCCAGGGACCTTCCAAAGTCATAAAGCAGCCCTGAGTGTCATCATTAGTGGTTACCTTTTGCCCCTCTCAAAATTATCTTGGTTTAAATTATAAAATTATGTGCTGACCTTGCACATGAGAAAGCTGAAGAGAGAAATGGGGAGACGTGCGGAGACAGAAACTCTCAAATCTAAACTAAATTACAGGTAAATGTCTATTTCAGACCAACAGTCATGGCAAAACTTATGGTTGGTTTTTAATAGTTTCTGTGAGTTCATCTAGTTCTGAAATGTCCCTTGCATTCTTAGAATTATTTACAAAAGTTCAGCTCACCATCCAGGATACCTGAAGGATAAATAAGAGAAGGAATGGGGAGATTGTGGCTCCATCTACCACCCGAATCCCTACCCTAGGAACTCCACCACCATCTCTTTTTTATTATTATGTTTCATTTTGTTTTATTCCTTGTTCTTTCTCACTTTCTCTCTGTCTCCCAGGCTGCCAAGTTTTGTTAGAGATACTTTTGAAAACATGCTGATTGGCTTTGCCACAAATTCGTGTTCTCTAACCCCTCACTGTAGCTCAGCAATCCTTCTTTTCATCTCTTGTTAACTCTGTTTACTACTTCTCTGATGGCTTGGCATAGAGTAGAATGAGAAACAGGTCTGTCTCTTGATCACTCAGCAAGTCTTGGTTGAAGACCTACAGCAACGCTCAGGACACCAGGTCCTGTCACAGTTTTGACCTCAAGTTGCTTCCAATGTAGTGGGAAATACAATTTGATTTACCATTTTTTAAATCCCTACTATGTGACAAGTATGACACTTATAGATTGAAAAGAGACACGGTTCTGCTTCCCCTGAAAAATTCACTTTTCAAATATATGCAAATGGATAACCACAACCCAAAAGTTGCCTCTCTTTAATTAGAGGGTAGGTGGCTGACTATGCTAAGTTCACTTCAGGGAAGACTACTTTTGCTCTCTGCAGAAATTGGCCCAGCCTCCACAATAGACCACCCTTTACTCTTCATTTGGCCCTCCTCCCATCTGCAGACATTTCTACATTAAAACCAAAGTGAATACAAAATTATTTTTAAATCATTAAAACCCTTGGCCCAAACAGCTGGCCAGAACACATTGTTCCTTAGTTAGGAGCTGTCAAAGTCACTTAAAAACAAAGCTGAACAAAGTGTGAGGCAAATGTACAAGAAGAGCCAAAGGGGCAGGTCAAATATCACCAGGTAACCCAAATCCACTGTGGTTTGGGGGAGTATGCATCTGCAGACTCCCAGAGACCACAATGCTGATTAGCTTTTTCATCTTACCCCAGGAAGGATGGGCATTTTTCTTGTTACTGAGAGACACGAGGAACCCATTATTTCTTTGTAAAGACAAATATCCATTTCAGTAAGTAATTTAAAGCACACATTGTAGAGAACATGTGTGGATATTTGGCACAGAGTGGGGAGTACTAATCAAATAACTTCTCTTTAGCAGATCTTTTCTAGACTAAAAGACAGAATTAATGGTGTCTCTTTTCTGGTATTTACCATATTATAGATGCTTCTGGTTGATCAACTGCTAGAAATAAAGAAGAATTATGCACATAAAATAAGGGAAGGAGGACAAGAGAAATCCATCACCAGTTTCTGTCCTTACTTACAACGTCATGAGTATTTCGTGCTCTTGATCTCGGCCTGGCTAATGACTCTGTCTTTCATTATTAGATATGCGTATACCTGAAAGGCCCTGGGTATCATACATATTTGACTTTGATACTATTTGCTCCTTTAGAATTTGACTATTTATCCTAGAAAATAATGCATTTACATTTTAAAATGAACATTATTTCATGACATGTTTGTGAGTCTAAGAGTAAATTGGAGATGTATGGCATTATGAAGCGCTAAGATCCATTTCCCGGTAGAAATCATGTATTTTGCCACCAGCCCTCATCTGAGTATCATGGTGGGCAGAGGCAAGATGCATTTAGTATTCATATATACAGTTAGAACAAGGGGCTGGCTGCTGTGAGCAGAAAAGTCATATGTGTTTCTATTGTTACCCTCACAGAGCTTATTATTATTTTTAAATAATAGGTAAATATGAAAAAGGCCAAAGATAAGATTTAATTAGTGGAACCAGGACAAATAATAGAAAAATTATAGTGCTGTATTTCAGAGCATAAATGAAGTACCTAGCACTACGCCTGGTTCCTAGCAGGTGCTCAACAAATACTTGTTAAATGAATAACTAAATATTTTCTATATCCCAGAAGACAATGACTCTCAGCTATCATATATTTGGATCTCCATTGGCAAGTATAAGGTTTCAAGATTCTCAACCACTTTTTCTTCCTGGAAAATTGGCTTTGTGTTACATGCATAATTTTATAAACGAGTATAAGAATTATCAAGTCAGCTGACCATCATGTGCAATGAAGTTTTTGAGATAAAGAGGGCACTCTTATGCATTAGAGGAGGAGACTTTCTGATGAAGGCTTTTAAATGGATTTTCATATGTCACTGCTCTGCAGACCCCCCACCCCACTCCTCTTTAAGATTTTGGTGTTCTTCAGGGACTCTTCATATGAGCTCTCTAATCACCAAAAATCATTTTCCAAAATTTCCTTTTCTCTCCTTTCTTCCTATTGTAATGAATCATCTTCTGGATCAAGTTAAACAATTTCTCTCCTTCCTTTGCTTTTCTACCTTTGAAATTTTTGCAGACAGTAATTATTTCCCATCTTGGCAATAGCTTCAATGAATTGTCCATTCTTCTCTAATCCACCCAAATAACTGGATTCTTCTATGGGCTTAATCATCTTGCTTCTCTTGCCTGGAGTTCCTCTCATTGCTGTTCTCTTCATTTGTTCTGAAAGGAGATGCCTCAAACTGAACACTGCATGCTGGTGGGATTTTTAAGGAGCAGATGTTTTCTTGGTATTCTCATGATGCAATTTTATTGCTATGTGGCTTTTTATGGTATTACCAACAATTTGCATTTTCTCCAAATCTGTGCCTAAAGCTTTGCAAAACTTTATTTACAGTTATGGGTCTTCATTTAATTACATATTCTGAAGTGTGAAGAGGGATGGGGGAGAAAGGGAGAGATTGTATGCATATATGTATGTATATGTGTACAAGATATAAAACAGAAGTATCAAACATGTCTACATCCTTTAACTAAAAGTTTCATTTGACCCAATCCATTAGTGTTTATAATTCTCCAACTTTATGTTACAATTTTAAGAACTGTTATTCACTCAGTAGTTTACAAAGTATTGTTTGATAGATACATACATAATTATATATAGAATTTTAATCTTGAGAGACAGGATTATCCCTATTTTGTAGATGATAAAACCAACCACCAGAAGATTCCAGTATCTGGGGAGGGCAGATCTGGGACTCAGCCTTAGGTCCCCAGCCTCCCAATCAAAAGCCATTTCTATTCTAAAACAGCTGCCTCCTCCATCACAGCCGTTGTTTAGAGAAGCCAATTCCAGTTTCAGATACTGAATGTATAATAAAAGGTATGGTAAACTTTATACTCAGCATCAAATAATTAATGTATACTTTGTTTATCAGATTGTCTTGCAACTGTCAAAGGGAGGGAAAAAGAAGCTAGGAATGTGGAGTGCAGCTCATGTTTTTCTTTGTCGAGACCCCTGCTAACACTGATGTCAGAAGCTAAGGACAAGCACACTGTTCTGAGTTTTCTTTGGTATAGTGAGAGAGACTAAACATCGCCGTGCTCTGGTGATATTAAAACAGAACACATGACATGAAGAATGCGGTGATAGTTACTGGGCTTAGAGCACCCAAACTATGAACAGGTTGTCTTCCAAACGTTCTCTTCAAGGAACTTACTTAGAGTAATGGACCCATGTTTTCATGTAGCAGAGAAACATCTTGTAGATGAGGTTAAAAGTTTATGCTCATTGAAGAAGTGTAGAAGATACCTGGTGTGCAATACCATGTACCCTGGTATCTCGGTTAAAATAAAATATGTTCTGGATGTCTAGGACACAAATCAAAATCCTAGTCTCCAACCACTGCAGTGAATCAGGATAGCATTCAAGTGGAATCCTATGGTCTGGGAATGGGTTCCGGAGTAATGGAGATAGCAAGAGCCAAGAGGGGGTCTTACAGAGAGGAGAAACCATGCAGTTGACATTAGAAGCTATCGTGAGAACCCAAGACTTCCACCAGGCGAGCCCTAGGAAGAAGTTCCTACTTTTTTCACCCTTGCTAGCCCTGGGGGCTGAACCACTATCTCTCCTTTCTGTAATCACCACTTGTTGCTTCATATTTGCCTTTGACCAGAAACACTGCGGGGTAGAATAGAGGCCCAGGGCTTCCTCTTCATGCTCCATTCCTGAAGCCAGCACCCTGTGATGCAAAGGTTGACTGAGTTTATACCTTTTCCTGTCCTCTGGCATAAAGATCATACCAGAAAAAACAGATTCTTTGCCATGCCGTACCATCCCAGGGCTCTATGAGTATCATTCTGTAATTTCACAAATATCCAATCCATAAATTTGCAATACATACAAGGTCAAAATATCAGTGGCTTAGATTGTCTTTTAAGTTATTCTGACAAATATTCTTATCCCTAATGTTATATATTTATATATAGATTTCTAGTGTAAATTTTCAAGATTTTTTCCCATGTAGTTGCAACAATAATGCGTTCTATAGTAGGACTGCCATGTTGACAAGCTTTATGCCCTTTCTTCAATTATTGTTATAATAAAAGTAATAATACCTATCTCAAAGCATTATTGAAAGGATAAATGAATTGCTCTTTGTAATGGACTTATCCTAGTGATTACCATAGAGTAACTTGGTAAGCACTTGATTGTTTGTTTTTCTTGTTATCATTGTTTTCCTTGTTCTCTTGTTATGCTTTAGAGCATATGGTTTCTGGTTTTCCTATGGAGTTTTATCAAAGGCATTGGGAAAACCTCTTTGTTTTGATAGAAGACCTCTGAGATTGGATGGTATGAGGAGATGGGCTAAAATACCTGTGGATTTATAACCTCCAAGCTTTTCCAGGAGAAAATGGGAGCATGGGAAAAAGGATTGGTTCTTCTTCTTTTCTCTCACTACTGCAGTGATGGGTTTTCCCAAGCCCAACCCCAGAATGAATAAGAAGTGAGGACCACCAAGAAACCAGTGAAGAGAAAAGGAGGCAGCAGAGGGTAATGGTGATAAAATGTACTCTGGGCTAATTGTCTGGGTTTGAATGCCACATCCACCCCTTAATTTATGTATCACCTTGAGCAATTTACATAAATGTTCAGTTCCTCAGTCTCCCTATTTGAACAAAGACGATAACGACCCTATTTACTTATAAGGTTGTTGTGAGGGTTAAATGAACTAGCGTATATAAATGAGTAGAACAATGCCTTTTACATTAGTTAAACTAGGTTGTAAAAAGGAGAGAAGTGTATTCCACATGGATTTCATAATAACAAGCAGCCCCCTCCAGTGGCTTTTCTTGAATCCCATTTGTATCCAAAATGTGTTTATATGTCAACTGTTTTTATTAACCTGAGAATTTTACAAAATAATGATCCAACTATCTTGTCATTTTTTGCATGTGTTTGCATTTTTTCTAACATGTTTTCTCATTGTCATCCTAAAGTTATTATCAACTTTAGAAAACTAAAACCAGATAAAAAAATTTCAGCTTGCCCTTGCATGAATATGCTCTTAGTCTGAATTTGTATCCAGATATTCCCCATTTAGAATAAGTGAGAGCCAGTCAAATTCATGTCTGCTTCTGCAAGAGGCATGACTCTGTCACATTTTCTTATACAATTCCCATTCTGCAACAATGATGGACTATTCTTCAATCAATCCCTTTATGTAAGAGTATGCAATTGCTTCCTAAAATGGGCTGAGAAACCAGAGTATAAGTGCATGGCAGACTAAATCAGGCATCTACCTTTCAGTAATTGTTATTCGGCCTCTCTGAGCTTGAGTTTTCTCCTCTGAAAAATGGGCATAATACTACCTACCATTTTGTGCACCATTTACAGTTATTAATAATCATGAATTATTACTACAATGTTTTATCTTACTATAATAGTTGTGTTTTCTTATTTGAATTCACCAAAATCTGCATTTACTCATGGAAATTTGTAGGCAAATTATCTTTCACATATGGTGAGACACAAAAGGGTTGAGAACAGTTATCTTAAGGAATGGATAGACTGTAGTCCTTCGAGAATTCCTTCATTGATCTTACATTCCTCATCTGAACTCCTGATATGTCCAAAGGCAGAGAGTTCACATTTGAGTTCCCTGACAAGTGTGCCACTGTTCTGTGCTTTGGGTTTGTGCGGAAACATAAGATCCACCAGCCAACCAACGTGACCCAAGGTTTGACTTTCTCTTATGAATATTAAAGATCCTTAAAGGACACTTCCCTTGGCTGAAGTGCAGGCCATTATTCCTTCCCATAGCAGCAGGTCACAGGAGCCTCTACAGTCAGGGACAAACTTCTGAAGTAGTTTGGCATCATCTCTGACACACAGACAAAATTTCAACCAAGAGCTGGTGTTCTAGATTATAGGACATGGTTATAATAATCTTAGCCTAGAAAATTGTTAAAGTGGATATAACTGTTACTAGAAAGGGGTCCCAATCCAGAGGGATCTTGGATCTTGTGCAAGAAAGAATTCAGGAAGACTCCACAGAATACAGTGAAAATAAGTTTATTAAGAAAGTAAACAAATAAAATAATGGCTACTCCATAAAGCAGTTTTAAGGGGTGCTGCTAGTTGCCCATTTTTATGGTTATTTTTTGATTATATGCCAAACAACGGATGGATTATTCATGCCTCCCCTTTTAGACTATATAGGGTAACTTTCTGATGTTGCCAAGGCATTTGTAAACTGTCCTGGCTCTGGTGAGAGTGCAGCAGTAAGGACGACCAGAGGTCACTCTTGTTGTCACCTTGGTTTTGGTGGGTTTTAGTCAGCTTTTTAATTGCAACTTGTTTTATCAGTAAGGGCTTTATAACCTATACCTTGTGCAAACCTCCTATCTCATCCTGTGACTTAGAATGCCTAACCATCTCGGAATGCAGCCCAGTAGGTTTCAGTCTCATTTAACGCAGTTCCTTTTCAAGATGGAGGTGGGCTGGTTCAAATGCCCCTGACATAACCAATGCCCATCTCTGTCATAATACAATTATTGTATTATACTTTATGTAGTAAAATAAAGACCACAAAAAGGAATGCATTCACAGAATATGAAAGGTTCAACATTACAAACCTATCCAATGATTACCTCTTGGTATTGAATGTATTAATTTGCTATGTCTACTTGCCCATGAGGATCTGTAGCAGCATTATGAAAAGTCAATACAATCAACAATAACATATTTTCTGTTTTTAATTTTATGTTTTCAGATTGGTTATATTTTTTAAAATACAAAAGGATAGGACATATTCTAAATCATCCAGTATCTCATCTTATAACCTGGTATTGCCACAAGATTTTACTGTCCAGGTTTATATGTGAATTTATTTATTTATTTTCATTTTTATTTATTTTTATTTTTTGAGATGGAGTTTTACTCTGTCACCCAGGCTGGAGTACAGTGGCACAAACTCAGCTCACTGCAACCTCTGCCTCCCAGGTTCAAGCAATTCTCCCTGCCTCAGCCTCCTGAGTAGCTGGGATTACAGGTGTACACCACCATGCCGAGCTAATTTTTGTACTTTTACTATAGATGGGGTTTCTCCATGTTGGCCAGGCTGGCCTCAAACTCCTGACCTCATGTGATCCGCCCGCCTTGGCCTCCCAAAGTGCTGGGATTGCAGGCATGAGCCACTGTGCCCAGCCTACATGTGAATTTATAGTGATATTGGTACCAAATGATCACATCCAGTCAGAGCATGTCTGGCTGGTTTTAGGTGATCATGTCCTGATGTTAATGAGACAGCCATCATCATGTGTCTGCTATTGTACTCTTGTTAGATTCTTTTACTAATTATAAAGACAAAACTTCTCTTTTACAGTGATCAGCTACAATTGAAAGATATTTTCACAGACTAGTATTTTAGCTTCATAATTTATTTAATAAATTTAGAATGTTTTGACATCATGGAAATGACAATGTGGTGGAATAATGTTCTACATTAATTGTCACAGGCTAATGAGAAAAGAACAGAAGCAGACTTAATATATAAATGGAATTTTGTACCAAATGAACAGTAAATGACATCAGAGCAAATGGTACAAACTTACAAAAATTTTATAATTGTTTAAGTAGAGAATTCTGGTTGAATAATTAAATCATCACAAGGTACACAGTGATATGAGCATACTAGATTCAAAGAAATCCATGCATAGCAGTAGATACT
This sequence comes from Cacajao melanocephalus, assembly GCA_963573385.1. Lineage (NCBI taxonomy): Eukaryota > Metazoa > Chordata > Mammalia > Primates > Pitheciidae > Cacajao > Cacajao melanocephalus. The sequence continues at coordinate 20,214 of CAUYLG010035440.1, forward strand.
GTTCGTGTTCTTATGAGTGTTCTGTGTAGATGTATCTTTATACAGCACAACCTGCAGCAGTTCATAAAGACTAATCACTAATAAATAATAAATAATTTTCCATTAAATTATATTTTAAAATTATTTATTAGTGTTAATTTTTGGGTGGATTGCAACATGAATTGGCCCATTAACGCACTGGATTGTGATTCAAAAAATTTTTTTTTTAATGGCTGCAGTGGTGGCTATGATATAAAGGAATGGTCCAACAAGGCTTAACATTACAGTATACAAGTTAAAAAAAATTTTAAAAATGCCTATAAATATTTTTAAATAATTAAACCCACATAGATTTAGTTCAGCAAAATAACATATCTGTCACATTGAAATATTTTGAATAATTTTAACTGCATATTTTTATTTGTATTAACGTGAAGCTCTGTTGTGATTTTTTACAATATAAGAATTATAAGCATGTATGCACATACTTTGTTAAAATATAATAAAAGTAATTTAGGAAAGCAATGAGAGCATATGAAAAAGTTTTCTTCACTTTAATTCTTGAACTCCCAACCTCAGATGATCCACCCGCCTTGGCCTCCAAAGGGCTTGGATTACAGGCATGAGCCACCACACCCGGCCCACTTTACTCTAATTCTATATAATTTTTTAAATAAAGATTTTATTAGTAAAATTTACCACTGCAGAAATGCCTACTATACATACAGCATCAGTTTACTATTCTCACTTTAAAAATTGAAGAATATGTTCCAAGAGAAAAAGTGATTTGACCAAAGTCATACAATTACTAAGTTGCAACACAAAGATTTGAAGTAAGAGACTCATAGCTGTAATTTCTATGTAAAAGCAAAAGACAGAGAAATAACAAAAATAGTAAGTTTGGGGAAAGTCAACCCGTAGCCCTTATTCTCTTTTTATTTTTTTGAGACAGAGTCTTGCTCTGCCGCACAGGTTGGAATGCAGTGGCACGATCATGGCTCACTGCAGCTTTGACCTCCAGCGGCCCTTATTCTTTAACAGTAATTATACAGTACAGCCAGGAATCTAATGAAGTTACTGTTAATTATGATGACAAATGGTTACTTGCATAAGAATAGGAAGCATTCTACACTAGCTCAGAAGTGCTCATCAAAAATAGAAAATATTTGAGCATCTGCTGCATAACTATCACTCCTCCCTTTTTAAAAATTTTTTTTTAAAATAATGTCAACTTTTGTTTTAGAATCAGGATGTACACATGCAGGTTTATTATATGGACATATTGTGTGATGTTGAGACTTGGGGTATAATTGATTCTGTCACCAATGTAGCGAACATAATACTGAATAGTTGATTTTTCAACTCTTGCCCAGCTCCCTTTGTCCTCTCTCTCATAGTTCCCCGTGTCTGTTGCCATTTTTAAGTCCATGAGTACCCAATATTTATTCACAACTTATAAGTAAGAAAATGAAGTATTAGTTTTATATTCCTGTATTAATTCACTTAGGATATTGATGCATATACAGCGGCATCCATGTTGCTGCAAAGGACATGATTTTATTCTTTATGGCTGTGTAGTATTCCAAGGTGCATATACACCACATTTTTGTTATCCAATCCACCATTGATGGGCACCTAGGTTGATTCTACATCTTTGCTTTTGTGAATAGTGTTGCAATAAACACGCAAGAGCATGTAATTTCTTTTGGTTCAAAGATTACTTTTCCTTGGGATATATACCCAATAATTGGATTGCTGGGTCAAATGGTAGTTCTGTTTTAAGTTATTTGAGAAATCTCCAAACTGCTTTCCACAATGGCTGAACTAATTTACATTTGCACCAACAGTGTTCTGTTTTTTCCACATCCCCACCACCATTTGTTTTTTTAAAACTTTTAAATAATAGCCATTCTGACTGGTATGAGATAGTATTTAATTGTCTTTTTGATTTGCATTTCTCTGATGATTAGTGATGATGAGCATTTTTTCATATATTTTTTGGCCTCATTCATGTCTTCTTTTAAGAGACAGTCTGTTCATGTCCCTTGCCCACTTTTTAAAGGAGTTGTTTTCTGGTTGTTGAATTGTTTAAGTTTCTTATAGATTCTGTATGTTAGACCTCTGTTGGATATGAATATTTTCTCTGTTCTGTAGGTTGTCTGTTTAATGGCTTGATAGTTTCTCTTTCCGTGAAGAAGCTCTTAGTTTAATTAGGTCCCAATCGTCAATTTTTGTTGCAATTGCTTTTGAGGACTTAGTCATAAATTCTTTCCTAAGGCTGATGTCCAGAGTGGTGTTTCCTAGGTTTTCTTCTAGGATTCTTATAGTTTAAGGTCTCACATTTAAACCTTTAATCCATCTTGAGTTAATTTTTGTATATGCTATAAGGTAGGGGTCCAATTCCATTCTTCTGCATATGGATAGCCAGCTATTGTAATATCATTTATTGAATAAAGAGTCCTTTCCCTATTGCTTACTTTTGTTGATTTTGTCAAAGATCAGATGGCTTTAGATAAGCAGCTTTATTTATGGATTTTCTATTCTGTTCCATTAGTCTGTGTTTCTGTTTTTGTATAAGTATCATGTTGTTTTGGTTACTGTGACCTTATACTGTAGTTTGAAGTTGGGTAATATGATGCCACCAGCTTTGTCCTTTTTTCTGAGGATTGCTTGGACTATTTGGCCACTTGCTGGGTTCCATATTAATTTTATAATAGTTTTTTCTAGTTCTGTAAAAAATGACATAGTTCATTTGATAGAAATAGCATTGAATCTGTAGACTGCTTTGGGCAGTGTGGCCATTTTAACAATACTGATTCTTTCAACTGATGAGCATGAAACGCTTTTCCATTTGTTTCTACCATCTATGATTTCTTTCAGCAGTGTTTTATAGTTCTCCTTGTAGAGATTTTTCACCTCTTCAGTTAGATCTATTTCTATTTTTTTGTGACTATTGCAAATGCGATTATATTATTGATTTGGCTCTCAGCTTGAACATTATTGCTGTACAGAAATGCTACTAATATTTGTATATTGATTTTATATCTTGAAACTTTACTGAGTCATTTGTCATTTTTAGGAGTCTTTTGGTGGAGTCATTACAGTTCTCTAGGTAGAAAATTACATTGTCAGCAAAAAGAGATAGTTTGTCCTTTCCATTTCCTACTCATATGACTTTTATTTCTTTCTCTTGCCTTATTGCTGTAGCTAGGGCTTTCAAGAATGTTGAATAGGAGTGGAGAGAGTGGGCTTCCTTGTCACATTTCAGTTTTCAAGGAGAATGTCTTTGGCTTTTGCCCATTCAGTATGGTGTTGGCTGTGCATTTGTCACAGATGGCTCTAATTATTTAAAAGTATGATCCTTTGATGTCTAGTTCGTTGAGGGTTTTTATCAGGAAGTGATGTTGGATTTTATTAAAAGTTTTTTCCACATCTATCAAGATAATCATAAGGTTTTTAATTGTTTCTGTGGTGAATCACATTTATCGATTTGCATATGTTGAATCAACCTTGCATTCTGGGAATGAAGCCTACTTGATCATGGTGAATTAACATTTTGAGATGCTACTGGATTTAGTTTGCTAGTACTTGGTTGAGGAATTTTGTATCTACGTTCATCAGGGACATTGGCTTGTGGTTTTCTTTTTGCATACTGCCTTTGTCAGGTTTTGGTATCAGGGTGATGCTGGCTTCCTAGAATGAGTTAAGAAGTTCCTCCTTCTCAATTTTTGGGAATAGTTTCAGTAGAATTGGTATCAGCTCTTCTTTGTACATCTGATAGAATTTGACTGTGAATCCATCTTGTCCAGTCTAGGCCTTTTTTTGGTTGGTAAGTCTTTTATTACTGATTCAACTTCTTAACTCAATTTTGGACTATTCAGGGTTTCAATTGCTCCCTGATTCAGTATTGGGAGATTATGTGTTTCCAAGAATTTATCCTTCTCCTCTATATTTTCTTGTTTGCAAGCAAGGAGATGTTCATGATAATCTCTGAGGATATTTTGTATTTCTGTGAGATTAGTTGTAATGTCACCTTTGTCATTTCTGATTGTGTTTATCTAGAATGTCTTCCTTTTTTTCTTTGTTAATCTAGCTAGTAGCTTACCAATCATTTATATTTCAAAAACACAACCTTTAGTTTCATTAATATTTTTGTGTGGATTTTTGGTTCTCAATTTTGTTCAGTTGTGCTCTGATTTTAGTTATTTCTTCCCTTCTGCTAGCTTTGGGGTTAGGTTGTTCTTGTTTCTCTAATTTATCTGGGTGTGATGTTAGATCTTTAACTTGAGATATTTCTAACATTTTGAGGTAGGTATTTAGTGCTATAACCTTTCCTCTTAACAGTGCCTTTGCTGAATCCCAGAGATTGTGGTATGTTGTATCTCTGGTGTTATTTATTTCAAAGAATTTTTAAATTTCTGCCTTAATTTTATTGTTTATCTAAAAGTCATTCAAGAGCACACTGTTTAATTTTCATGTAATTGTGTGGTTTTGATAGATTATTTTGATATTGATTTCTACTTTTATTCCACTGTGGTCCAAAAGTACGATTGGTATGGTATCAATTTTTAAAAATTTATTGAGACTTGCCTTATGGATGAGCATGTAGTTGATCTTGAAGTATACTCCATGGACAGATGAGAAGAATGTATATTTATTGCCTGATGGGTAGAGTATGCTGTAAATGTCCATTAGGTTCAGTTGGTTAAGTGTCAAATGTATATTTTGAGAATTTCCTTATTAGTTTTCTGCCTCGATGATCTGTCTAACACTATCATTATGTTGTTGAAGTCCCCCACTATTATTGTGTGGGTATCTAAGTCTTTTTCAAGTCTAAAAGTACTTTTTTAAAATGAATCTGGGTGCTCCGATGTTGAGTGCATATGTATTTATATATTTAAGATATTTAAGTCTTCTTAAATATTTAGGACAATTAAGTCTTCTTGTTGAATTTGACCCTTTATCATTATGTAATGTTTTTCTTTGTTCTTTTTTCCTGTTGTAGGTTTAACATACGTTTTATCTATGATTAGTGACACCTGCTCCTCCTTTTTGTTTTCTGTTTGTTTGATCTTTCTACAACCCTTTACCTTGAACCTATGGTTGTCATTATACATGAGATGTCATCTCCCACTTTTAATAAAATCTTCACTATTAAGAAATGTGGCTGGACATAGTGGATCACATTTGTATTTCCAGCACTTTTGGAGGCTGAGGTAGGTAGATTGCTTGAATCCAGGAGTTCAAGACCAGCCTGGGTGAAGTAGCAAAAACTTACCTCTACAAAAAATACAAAAATTAGCTGGGCATGGTGGCATGTTCCTGCAGTCTCAACTGCTTGGGAGGCTGAGGTGGGAGGATCTCTTGAGCCTGGGAGGTGGAGGGTGCAGTGAGCCAAGATAGCGCCACTGCACTTCAGCCTGAATGACAGAATAAGACCTCATCTCAAATAAAAAAAATAAATTTTATAGGGAAAACAATTGCTTTTCTTATCTTCCTCACTCTTACTCTTTTTCCTCTTTTTTTCTCTTCTTCCTCTTCCTTTCTCCTTCTCTTCCTCCTCTCCTTACATATTTTATTCATTCCCTTTTCCCATTTCACATGTCTCCTGACATCCTTGTCTACCTCCAGAGACATTTCTCCTGGTTTGATCTTTTAAGTAGGAAGTTTAGCCTTAATAGATTGACTTTGAGTGAAAACAGCTCCACTGCCTAGGAGAATTTCATTTATATTACAGGTGGATTATAACACTCTAAAACCTAAAAATCCAAAATTGTTTAACACCAAATCACAGTGCTTACTAGAGGGAATAAATATATCAGAAAGGTATAAGACCTTTTCAAATAAAAACAAATCAAATATTTATTGAGTACCTACCATGTGCAAGGGCTAGAGTAGTGAGTAGAGAATGAAAACAAATATGGGCAGGCCTTGTCTTCAGATTGAGTGTGCAGAATTTTAAATTATAAAGCAAACTAACTTTCATTTAACACTTCATAACATTTCATTTAACTTAGAAAAAGTTAAACGTAATTTAATATTAATTTATACATAAATAGTAAAGACAAATGCAAAGTTAAGACAGGTAGAATCTGAATTGTATCTGGAATTTTTACAAGAATTTGCATACTTAGGAAAGTAGAAATACAGTAGGTTTATTATTGGATTAAAGTGGTAAATTATTGTGATCAATTATCTGTATATTAAACAAATCAATAACAAAATGTTTTAGGAAAACTTCAAAGCTCTAATGAAGATATTCATTTGAAGAAACTGTATGTCCTTATTAAGAGTAGCAGGAATAACAGCAGTGGTAATTGTAATTAACAGTAGTAGTTATGGTGGTAGTTACCACCTGGAGAAAACCTGCCGCATCTACTACCAAGAACTATATGTGATGCTGCAGATTCACCATGAATCTGAAAGATTCAATGTGGCAGGTCATGAGTTGTACTTATAAATTGTTTATTTTTTCCTGAATCGTTGGGTTTCATGTCTTACATTTAAATCTGTCCTAACTTAAGTATCAGAATTGTCAGAGATGTGTTTTGTATAGGAAGAAAAGGTATTTGGGGACAAGGCAAAATGAAAAAGTTTTTTTTCTTTTTTTGCACACATGTTTCTAGTTTTGCTGCTTCATTTTGGAAAGAGGTAATTCCATGTCAAAATTAGGCTGAGTGAAAAATGCACACATAGTCCTCTTCATTTTCATTATCTGGAGTAGTTCAAAAGGCCCCAAAAATGGAACTATTCTAAAAGAAAGGAATGCATGTTCAGGTAATTACAAATAACAGACGCATCTGGTTATCTTAATTGTTTGGGAATGTCTCAATTAGCCGAGGATGTTTTCATGATGACTTGGAGACAGTGAAAATTTTTCACAGCAGATTGAATTCACTGGTGAGAGAAAATATATGCAGCTTACTCTGAAGTCTATTTATGACTACAGAATCCATTCAAAGATCCATATCTTTTGAGTTTCATTTGCCTGTAAAGGGAATATAAATGTCATTTTTGTTTTTGTTTGTCTAATCTCGGCAGCCTCATTGTTGGTCTGAAGAGGAGGCAGGATTGTTAATGCTGTGGACACCCAGGTGAAGACAAGGCACATCCAGCCTCTCATTCTTCATCTAGGTCATAGTTCCATTTCTTTACAGAAGTTGCATACTCACAGAAATTTAAGTTTTAGGCTTCCTTAGTAATTTGGGCTTGCTTCTTGAGAAGCTTGGAATGATCCAAAACTATAGGCACGTTATTAATTTGGATTAGGGCTGATGGCTTTTAGATACCTTGAAGCACTTCATACTGGCATACTTTAGTCAGTTACTCAGCAACATCGTTTGCCTTAGACCTGCCACGATAGGATTGCCACCATATTACCCTATCATGCCTCCTGCTCTTTTCTGAGCTTTACTTCTTTAATTGTTAAAAAAAAAAAAAAAAAAAAAAAAAGATTTGTCGACCGAGGGAAGGTATATATGCAATTACTATGATATTAACAAATCAACATTTCATACCCCCAAACCTCCTCTGTGGGTGAAAAGCCCCTCTAGTCAACTCCCTTGCTTTTGGTTTATTAATGTAGATTAAAAGAGAGGGACTCATCTATTTCAGGGGCAATTTTCAATGCAATTGTTTAGAAATGCTTCAAGATTGATTTTTCTAATCTTGACAAATACTCTCTAAAGTCAGAGGAAGCATTTCATAGTTTCTGGTGAAGAGGTTATGAGCTATTAGACGTTACTAATTCTTTGCTTAATAGCCGCCTTTGCATATAAAGTATGAGCTGGGTTAATCCTATAGATAGAACAAATTAGAACAAATGCATACCTGGGGTTAATCTAGCTAGCAAGTGGATGTCTCACTGCCACCAAACAAATTCAGATCAACATTATTTATCTGGAAGCCCTTGAAACAGAACACAGTCTCCTCCTCCAAATCTTTCTTACCAGTAGAGATCAGCAGGGGAAACCCAATGTTCTCTGGCAATTAACTACTTCTGAAAAAGAAGTCAGTTTCTTAATTTTTCAGTGAAGTCTCATATATGTGCAGCAAAATGCTTAGAGAGTACTGAAGAGAAGCATACAAATGAAAGGGTGGGTATCGAAATAGGGAGATGTTAGGGAAATAGATGCTTCACTTCTGTCATGGGGTAATACATAAGACCACGGTGCTTCAACTATCTTTCAAATTCTAGTTTGTAGATTCTCCTTTACAGAGGTAGAAACTACTCCTTGGTGTTTAACAGAGATTTACAAAGTTACAAGAGGCCCTACTTACATTTGGAATTAAGTCAATAGTAGTTCATTTTTAATTCTGGGTCCTTAGAAGACAAAATATCAGTATAATTTGTCCTGGGTTAATACATAAAGAAATTGATCCCACGATCTCAGGTCTCAGGGCTTCCCTCCTACCATACATTTCCTCACTGGAGCCTTGCTTTTTCCACTATGCAGATGTAGGACAACAAAATGTTGGGTTATATACAAACTCTTCATGTTTTGGAAGATAGCAAATGATCTCTTTACTTAGGTAGGCTGAAAAGCTTTGTATTCACAAATGAAATAATAAGTGGCCATAACACAGACATACAAAATCTGTCCTTAAAGAGCATCTTCTCACACCTTATTTCATGCCTTTTCACCAAGAGGCACCCTGGTCTGGGGACCCCTCACTCTAATAAACACCACTCTCCTGCAGGGTTTCCAATTTTCACCTTTCCCAAATCTACAAGAATAATTATCCATTTCAGAAAATCCTCTGCCATGGCTCTTCACTTCAATACCCGCTCATCCTTCAGGGTTTACTTAAGTCTACCCCCCACCAACTGCTTTGAAGTCTTTTATTACTGTCCTAGATCCTAAAGACTTTATACCTCACAAGAGTTATAGTATTTAGTTGATAGTAGGTCACTTGAACATTCTGTCAAAGCCAGTGCTGCTTGTATTGCTGTGTATCTAATGAGACATGTAACCTTTTTTAAGGACAGTAATGTGCTTTGTGTATTTAGGACTATGTTTGGCCAACACAGAATTCTCAGTTAGGATAGGCTGAGGGGAGACACGTCTGCAAGGTTGTAATCAGAGGTCAATACATCCAGTATTCTTTCTGGCTGGATGCTTTAGGGTTCCTGATTTCTGGTAAATCATTTCTTTCATTTTGAAAGCTAAATATCAAGGTGATGTTGGTTTCATTACCAAGAGAAGATCAAGGGAGGTTTACAGTGTAATAAATGACCTTACAGATTATGAAGACCAATATCCACTTATTACAAACCAGACACCAAAAGTTCAGATGTTGTTTCTAATTCAGATGATGATATATTTTGGCTATCAAATTAAAAATTATAGGTGACAATGCTATGCATATATACACCAACATTGATTAAGAGGACACCAGGACTGACATAAACCAAGTAGCTCAGAATTCAACAGAAATTCCCCAAAGCAGAAGAAAGAGGACTTTGAGAATAGAAGAGTGTTCAGCCATCAGCGTCACAGAGAACCGGCCTCAAAGTTCAATCATGTGGCTTGGGCAATCACATAGCCTCTCTAAGCCTCTGTTTCTTTATCTGTAAAATGGAAGTAATAATACCTCACAGAATCAAATGAGATTGAAATTATTATAGCACAATAGTTTCAGGGTGTAATATCTACAGGATACAAACAAATGCATTCTCACTAACCCTAATACTCAAATCTTGTTGCCCCAATATCCAATCTAATTTGTTCAGAAAGATGGGACTTAATATAGTTCCTCCTTCTCAAATATTTCCAACCCCAAGGTGGTTTTCTTCCTTCTACTGACCTGCCCTAATTTCCTGCTATAATTAGCTTAGCTGAGATTCCATAGAACTTAGAAAGTGCCCCAAGAGGTCATGCTCTGAGTCGAAGCCTTGCTCTCTTTATTCACATTACAGCTGAGGGGCTGGTTGCGACAGAAATCACCTCACTGTCCCCCCAATAAAGTAAGAGCCAGAGCCATGGCACAGTGCCAGTGAATCTGGCCCTCCAGGGTGCTTCCATCTAAAGCCAGTGGTACTCACAGATCCAGTGGGTTGCATCTCTGTACTCAGAGTCAGGAGCAAACTGGCCCCTCCTTGGAGTTTTGTTTGAATTGAAGGGAGAGTAAGATACCACAACAAAACTGATTGAAGCCTAAAGTATTATATCTTTTAATCTTGGAGTCTTTTCCATTAGAAAATCATAACCTCCTTCTCTCAGTGCTTTTAGATAGACCACCAGAGTAGCTAGAACAGATCAATCTTGGCACCTACTACCATGTTGTACCCAGGACCATTAATTAACACCTGGCTCAACCTCTGTTACTGTGCCTGTTTGGGTGCCAGACTTCACCTTTGGTATGACACAGTGTCTCATGGGGCTCATTATTTCTCTCTGTGCTCTGGCCTCCACATACAATTTTACCCAAGTTTGATCTTTCTCCGCTTGCCTCTCTGCCTCTAAAATTCTCTTACTCCCAAGAGTCTCTCATACTCCTGTGAAAACAGTGGACATAAGTCATGTGACTTCTTCCTGATTCTACTCTTGAGCTACAGCACCCTTTTCCACCTGGCTGTATATATGAATGTCAAAACACTGAATAAATATGTGACACATACCACATACAAAGAAAGAAAATAAAGAGCAAGAGGTTAGGAGAAGCAAGGAGTAGGAGAGCCATTGAACACCTCTCTAGAAAATGAAACTGAAATCAAATGGCTTACATCAGTCAAAGTAAGCTGGAAGTTGGCTGAGCTTCCTCTCTAAGAATGAAATGGATATGAGGGCTTAAATGTTAATCGGATAATTGGTGAGCTGCTATCAATTCAAATATATAGTCACAGATTAAACTTATGCCTAGTGTTCCACTATTGGAACGCTAAGCATGTGGGAGTTATTTATATCCTACTGCTCAAAATCATTGCTAAGGTCTGATTGCAAAAATTCAAAAAACTGCAACCTCAGGCATAAATGGGGTAAGCCAAATTTTGATAGTTTACCATCCACTTTTAGGTTGTTTGTTTGTTTTAACCCATCTGATATTTCTAATCAGCGCTGTTTCACATACTACATGGAGGAAGAAGAATGGTGGGCACACTTAGAGAAGCCTGGAAAAAATCTAGAGTAAGACTGCTGATAGAAAAGTATCTCAATTTTTATAGGAAAAAGTTGGAATTTTAGTGCAAGAAGGCTTAACTTCTTGAATCACACAGTCAAATGCACTAATTTTTATAGATAAGGACAATGGGGAACAGAGAGATTATGAGTAAAACCATTATATTATTCCTCAGAGTATTAAGTAGAAGCTTAATTAGTTTAAGAGAATCTTCAGAGGAGACAGTTGGACTTACTGACATTTCCTAGACTTTCTGAACATAGCATATATAAAATAATTTCCATGGGTGTATCTTTGATTTCTAGTTAGTATACAAAGGACCAAGATTATGGTAGTCATTATATACACTGAATCTAGTTATGGGCACACTGATATTTGCAATTTGTAGATGCTTTATAGAGGTTCAGGGACAAGCATTTAAATATCATCGTTTGATATTAGAAGAAACTGAGCCAAGTGTCTCAGAAATAGCACTAGACTATAATATAATAGTCCTGACTCTCCACAAACTTCCCAAGCTGCAGAGAGGGATATGCTGTCTCCACACCCTTTGTAATGGCACCCGGTAGTCCTTCTCATCATAAAATTATGTCTGCCTCTCTATTCTGTGAATTTGGGCTGGCTTTGTAACTCCTTTGACCAATGGATTTGACTGATGGAATACGGCAGGAGTGACAGCATGCCAATTCAGAGCCTGGACCTCAGGAAGCCTGCTGTCTCTCTCTCTAACTTTCTCTACCTCCTGCTATGAGAATAAGCCCAGTCTATTCTTGAGGAGGAGAGACCATAAAGGGCAGATAAATTCAGCCAAGTTTTCCCAACCAAGGACCCAGACATGTGACTGAACCAGCTAAGATTGCAAAACAACCTGGTTGACCTGAAGCTGAACTCAGATGCAAGAATGAGCCCTACTGATACCAGAACTACTGCCCAATGAACCTGATTTCCAGGAAATCATTTCTTTCATTTTGAAAGTTAAAGAAACAGCCTCATGAGCAAAACAAAGGGTTATCATTATTAAGTAACATCTTTTAGGGTAGTGGTAGTTGTTCTTGCATCATTATTGTGACAATAGACAAGTGATACAGGGACATATTTCTGAAGGGACTAGCTTTCTCTATAACAGTATGGCTCTGATTTCTGGTGGAGTGGATGAGATGTCCCTAATTTGACTGTGGAGAAAAATGTAGAGATATAAATACAAATATAAATATATCTGTATATTCATCTAAATGTGCATGTGTATGTGTATATATATACACACAGTATATATAGAAAGACACATATATATGCTATATATATGATCACATCTGTAGCTATGACTAACTTTAAACATATATATTTACCTACATCTAGATTAATGGACACAAACTGTAAAATCAGACAAGATGTTTTACACAGAGCTTCTCAACTTGATACATTCATCTTCATATAAAGGTAAATTACTCATTTCTGTCATTGAGGATTTACTAAAGGCATGATTGAGAGTGTATCTTGTGCACTGGCATAAACTGGGCCAGGGCAGATTTATTTAGTAGGTTGGGTAACTAACGTATCTTTTCATTTAGCCAAACACAGGTTTTATTTGCTCACCCATCTTTTTTTTCCCCCTCTTATTATGGTTTGGGTGGCCCTGCATAAGATTTGTTCACATCAGTGATTAGTCCCTGTATCATTTTTATAGGTCTATTTTTAAAAGGTGCTTATTTAAGTGACTGGTAACTAATCATAGTTCTATAATTGACTGAAAAGTTGACTCAGTGTAAAATTCAAATTAAATTGAAAAGAAGCCCAAACCCTCATTATAAATTATTCTTCCCAGCTCCACAAACACTCATTTTACAAACAGCAAAAGCATGAAGAGACAAAGTTTGCCTTCCTGCAAAAAATATGTTCAACAATTACAGACCAAAATTTATAGCAAAGGAAGAATGTTCTTCTTTCTTTGCAGTGACACTAATAAAAGGAAAGAAATATAAGTACTGCTTAGTGTAGGCTGGGAAATGCCTAAATTTTAAAATTAGAATAGTAGCATTTTATTTCTGGACAAGCTTGACTGATCTTTTTACACAGAGCGACAGACAGGCTTAGGGGGGCATGACCTCATCGCAAAGATTTGGGCTTCAAAGGCCGCTCCTCAAACCTCTTGCTGATCACCTGCCCTTCTACCACCCCAAATTAAACATTTAAAAGTTTTGAAGCCTTCTTGCTTTACATGAAACATTTTTCTACCATCCTTCAGTCAATTACCCAGAGGCCAAAAATATCTTTTCCCCCATTCAGCCCATGACACCTCCACTGTGAAGTGCTCTAAATCCATTAACAGGGCCCTCTCTGCATGCTACATCATCAGAGGAACAAAGCCATGATGATGTAGAACAACCCATGTCCATGTATATCACTAGAGTTCTAGCCTCTTGATCAGCTGGCTGGTTTAATAAACATTCCAGATGGCTTGCTCTGCCTGAAGGAAGAATGGATAATCACACTGCACTCCCCTCCGCACAATAATAAAATAAGGCCATGGTAGCACAGAAGCCCAAGCCTGCCAAAAACACTGAAAGGACTGCTTAGAACAATAGAACCAAGTGATTGGAAGGCACATCAATGCCCTCACCCTTTATAAGGGAAGGTGGCCTGCTTTCCTATAAAGCACGCAAACCAATTGTGTTATGCAACAGCTCTGCTAAAAAATAAAGAAAGCAAATAAATAAATAAATAAATAAACCAAAACAACAACAAAAAACTCTATTCAAAGACTTTATTTTAAAAGAATTTGGTACAAAAGAAATTTAAATAAAAGCTCAGAAATAAATTCTTTGTAAGCCAGAATTCTGAGCTAAGCATACATAGCCTGAGACATACAGCCATGGGTTAATGCTTGTAACTAGCAGCTGAAAGGATTTGATAGCTTTATATTAATTCTAAGGAATATGAGTGGGATTCCATAATTAGAGTACATGTGAGATTACGAGAAGTGTCTGCAGAGGCTTCAAAAAATGGACTCACAGAAAGAATTGAGGTGAGCACCAATGGCCAGTCCTTACACCAATGGCCAGTCCTTTCTTCTCTTTCATATTGCTCTGAATTCTTCCACCTTCTACTCCTTGAGTAGTATCTTTTGCTCTTTTGACTGATGCCCCATTTGCCATAGTTAATATGCCCTTGATTGATAACTTATATTCCTTTTGAATTTAAAACATGATTTTCTTCCTATGTGATTGGAGTATATCAAAATTGGAACTTAAAGTCTTCCTAATAGTTATCAAGAAAGGTCTATGAAGAGCACAGAGGATTTTCAGGACAGTGAAATTCTTCTATATGATACTGTAATGGTGGACACATGTCATTATAAATTTGTTCAAACTCATAGAATGTACATCAAGAATGAATTTTGATATGGCTTCTCTGTTTCCCCACCCAAATCTCTACTTGAATTATATCTCCCAGAATTTGCACATGCCGTGGGAGGGACCCAGGGGAGGTAACTGAATCATGGGGGCCTGTCTTTCCTGTTCTATTCTCATGATAGTGAATGAGTCTCAGGAGATCTGATGGGTTTATCAGGGATTTCTGTTTTTGCTTCTTCCCCATTGTCTCTTGCCGCCACCATGTAAGAAGTGCCTTTCATATCCCACCATGATTCTGAAGCCTCTCCAGCCATGTTGAACTGTTAAGTCCAATTAAACCTCTTTTTGTATCCAGTTTCAGGTATGTCTGTACCCAGTTTCATTGTGAAAACGAACTAATACTGTAAATTGGTATCAGTAAAGTGAGGCATTGTTGAAAAGATGCTTGAAAATGGTGAAGCAACTTTGGAACTGGTTAACAGGCAGAGGTTGGAACAGTTTGGAGGGCTCAGAAGACGACAGGAAAATGTGGGAAAGTTTGGAACCTCCTAGAGACTTGTTCAATGGTTTCGACAAAAATGCTAATAGTGATATGAACAATAAGGTCCAGGCTGAGGTGGCTCAGATGAAGATGAGGAATTTGTTGGGAAATGGAGCAAAGGTGACTCTTGTTACGTTTTAGCAAAGAGACTGGTGGCATTTTGCCCCAGATTTGTGGAACTTTGAA
The DNA here is from genome assembly GCA_963573385.1 of Cacajao melanocephalus. Classification (NCBI taxonomy): domain Eukaryota; kingdom Metazoa; phylum Chordata; class Mammalia; order Primates; family Pitheciidae; genus Cacajao; species Cacajao melanocephalus. Next base: position 35,388 of record CAUYLG010035440.1, read on the forward strand.
CTTGAAGGAGATGATTTAGGATATTTGGTGGGAGAAATTTCTAAGCAGCAAAGCATTCAAAAGGTGACTTGGGTGCTGTTAAAAGCATTCCATTTTAAAAGGGAAACAGAGCATAAAAGTTCAGAAAATGTACAGCCTGATGATGCAGTAGGGAAAAAAAACCATTTTTTGAGGAGAAATTTATGACCAGCTGTAGAAACTTGCATAAGTAGCAAGGAGCCTAATGTAAATTCCCAAGACCATAGGAAAAATGTCTCTAGGCCATGTCAGAGACCTTCAGAGCAGCCCCTCCCATCCCAGGCCTGGAGGCCCAGGAGGAAAAATTCGTTTTATTGTGTGTAGCCTAGGGACTTGGTGCTCCGTGTCCCAGCCACTCCAACTGTGGCTTAAAGTGGTCAAGGTACAGCTTGGGCTGTGGCTTAAGAGTCCTAAGCTTTGGCAGCTTCCACATGGTAGAGTAAATAAATAGTGGAATAGTCATAAAGTAGTATATCACATAGCAATAAAAACAACTTAACTGTTGCTCATGAAACAATATAGATGAATCTCACTAATACATGTTGAAAAAGTATGCCAAACACAAAAGAGTCTCTACTACAAGATTTCGTTTACTTAAATGAAAAGCCAACCTGGCTTTCCATTTGGTGGTAGATACCAGCATATGGATTAACTTTAAGAGGAGAATGATGATGGGGAAAGATAATAAGAGAGTCTTCTGCAGGGGAAAGGAAGGTTTATTGTTTGATCTGGGTGGTGGTTATAACATGTGTTCACTTTTTTAAAATCCACTAATGATTTACACACTTTTCTATTTGACCTATCATTACCTATCACATCAAAAAAAAAAAAAAATAGAACCTGGAAGGAGAGAATCACATAATGAAATGAGAAGCTACCCTGAGAAAGCCTTTGGCTGAGGGACCAGCTAGCCTTAGACACGGACTGGCAAGAAGGTGCCAAAAGAATAAATTCTTATACTACCTTTTTTGTTTTAGTCAGGGTTCTCCAGAGGGAAAAAACTGATAGAATAAATAGAAATATATACATACATATATATATATATACATATACATATACATATATACATATATATATATATATATATATGAGAAAGGATTTATTAGGGGAATTGATTCACTCTATTATGGAAGCTGAGAAGTCCCATGATAGGCCATCTGTAAGCCAGAGAACCAGAGATGCCAGTGGTGTGGATCAGTCCAAGTACAAAGGACTCAGAACCAAGGAAGTGTGGATTATTCCAAGTGCAAAGATCTCAGAACGAAGGTCTGAGAGCCTGACCCTGGGGAGGCTGCTTTTTGGACTCAGGTGCGAGTCCTGAGTCCAAAAGCCAGAGAACCTGGAGTTCTAATGTCCAGCTGCAGGAGAAAAAGGGGCATTCAGCCTTCAAATAAGAAAACCAGAATTCACCGTTTGCCTTTTTATTCCATCCTGGTTAACAGATGATTGGATGGTGCCTGCCTACATTTAGGATGGATCTTCCTCACACAGTTTACCAATTTACATGTACATCTTCTTCAGAAATGTCCTCAAAGACGCAACATGTGGCACCCCAATTATTCTAATCAAATGCCAAACCACCTGGGTTTAACTTTCAGTAGAAAAGGGATATTTTCAGCGCCTACTAAAGCAATGGAAATAATTAATGCAATAATTGAGAATAAATACTGCTTAACAGCTATCTGGATATCCCTTAATTCAGTCAAATTGACCCCTCAAATCAACTATCACCCTCTTCTTCCTGCCTCTAATCTCTTAACATCACTTACAATTTTATAAACCCAATTGGAAACATAAGAGAACCACCAGGCATGGTGGCTCATGCCTCTAGCACTTTGGGAGGCTGAGGTGGGCAGATCACAAGGTCAGGAGTTCGAGACCAGCCTAACCAACAACGTGAAACCTTGTCTCTACTAAAAATACAAAAGTCAGCCGGACGTGGTGGCATGCGTCTGTAATCCCAGCTACTCAGGGAGCTGAGGCAGGAGAATTGTTTGAACCCAGGAGACGGAGGTTGCAGTGGGCAGAGATCACGCCACTGCACTCCAGACTGGGTGACAGAGCAAGACTCCATCTCAAAAAACAAAAAACAAAAAAGAAACACAAGAGAACTGTTAATGTTTTCCACACAGTTAGCTTATAACTGCAGAAAGAAGGGTGAAAGGGGATGGAGGATGGATCTTAAAGGGCCAAGTGGAGGGCAGAAATATACAGAAAACTAAATAAAATTTTTAAAGTCAAATTGTTAATGAGGAAGCTCATAGAGGAAGTCATATAATTGTATATCAGATGTTTTGGCTGTGAACACGATTTATCTAGTCACATTAAATAAGCACTGAGTATTGAGAAATTGAGGCAACTTAACAATTGAAATTAGTGTGTAGGGTGGGGGAGAGGTGTTAGTATAAAAGTGTACTATTCTCACTTGACAAACTGTATTTCAATAGATTATCTTAGAAAACTGAAAGAAATTGAATAAGTAAATAAGGATGTTATTCAAATAGATTGGAATAAAAAACAGAAAGAACATTAAGGTTTTTGCATATCGTTGACTTGGGAGAAGAAATCAAGGGGTGAGAAAGACTACGTAAAATATCCTGATATCAGCTTTGGCAAAGAAGAATTTATAGCTAAGTCCTTAAAAGCAACAGCAACAAAACCAAAAACTGATAAGTGAGACCTAATTAAACAGCTTCTTCAAAGCAGGAGAAACTATCAAAGGAGTAAACAAACAACCTACAGAATGAGAGAAAATATTTGCAAACTATGCATCTGACAAAAGTGTAATATCCAGAATCCATAAGGAACTTAAACAATTCAACAACTAGAAAAACAACTTCATTTAAAATGGGCAAACGACATGAACAGACTACCTATGAAAGAAGACATACATACAGCATGTATGAAAAAATGCTCATCATCACTAATCATTTAAGTTGCATCATTTAATGCAAATTAAAACCACAATAAGATCTCATACCAGTCAGAATGGCTAGTAATAAAAAATTAACAAAAGGACAGATGTTGGCAAGGTTGTAGAAAAAATGGAAAACTTATATACTGCTGATGGAAATATAAATTAGTCCAGCTACTGTGGAAAACAGTTTGTACATTCCTCAAAGAATTAATAGTTGAACTGCTATTCAATCCAGAAATCCCATTACTGTGTATATATTCAAGGAAAAATAAATCATTCTACCATAAAGACACATGCATCTGTATGTTCATTGTAATGCTATTCACAATAGAAAAAACATGGAATCAACCCAAGAACCAATCAACAGTGTACTGGACAAACAAAAAAAGTGTGACATATATGCCATGGAATACCATGCAGCCATAAAAAAGAATATAATCACATCCTATGAGGCAACATCAATGCAGCTGGAGGCCATTATTCTAAGAGAATTTATGCAAAAACAGAAAACTAAATACTGCATGTTCTCATTTCTAAGTGGGAGCCAAAAATAAGTTAGATGTGAACATAATGATGAGAACAAAAGACACTGGGGACTACTAGATAGGGGAGGAGAGGAGGAGGGTAAGAGTTAAAAATCTACCTATTGGGTACTGTGCTTACTACCTAGGTGATGGGATCAATTATTCCAAACCTCAGAATCAAACAATATGTTTGTAAAAACCTGCACATGTACCTCCTTATTATAAAGCAAAAATAAAAGTTAAAATAGTTATTAAAATAGTAATAGAATATATAAATTTAAAACAGTAATAAGAGAAACAAAACATCAATTGATTCAATGGAAGTCTAAAAAAGATTAAAATGAAAAAAGCAAAAGAAAAAAGCACGCTGAAGGTAAGAACAAAATAACATTGCAAAAATAAAAATAAGTCTAAATATATACATAGGGATCATCTGCAGAAGCCAGGCTTGCATAGTGCCTGGAGTAAGGGTTTTGAATCCCAGCCAGGAGATGAGGAACCTAGGGCCATGAGAGGTGAAACGATAACTTATCCTAGTCATACAGCTAATTAAGTACCAGAGCTGGGATTATTAGAACTCAGGTTTCTTGCCCCCTAAGAATGTTAAAATGAACCTTTGGAAGTAAACCTGTAGTGCCTTCTTAAAACACATCATCAGAAGACCAGTTGTGGTAAAATTAAATTCTGGAGTGAATTATTGAGGGGACCTGACTTGCCTGGATGACTGCTTGAATATAGCCCTGAGAAGACAGAGGAATATATAAGTGGACAACCAAAGACCAAGTATGGGTATGCATTTGTCTGAGGAAACAATGTGTTGTACCTCAGTACACAGCAGAGAAAGATGTGGAGACTCTGAGAAAGCCATACTTTTCATAGCTGGATATGTATTTATACAGTTTTTCCTATTTTTGGTTACTTTGTGATATAATTTGCCTTGTTTTTATAGTAGTTAATGATTTTTCACTTTCGTAAGATAATGTATAATATTGTGGATTTAAATGTGAAGTGTTCTTTGACATGTTTCAGTCATTTTCTTTTACCTCTGTGTCAGTGTACAGAAGGATAAAAGATTTTCAAAAGATTTTACATATATATGATATATACATACATAATAAGAATTATTTAATGTGGATTAATCTCACTTATTGAGAGGCAGAGGGTATCAAATTAAAGTTTTAAAAAACAAATCCAACTGTCTTCCACTATGTGTTACTTTTAAAGCTAAACAGTGTAGAAAGATAAAAAAATAAAGATATGCAAAACATATTTGAAGCATGAATAACCAAAAGAAATATTATATATATATAACTTATAAAAAAGAAAGCTAGTATAGAAATTCAGACAATTTTGGATAAAATGAATTCCAGACCAAAAAGAAAGAACAAAACAAAGCCTCACAGTAATTGGGACAAAAAAAGGATGCTACAAAATGAAAAAAGAAACAACTAAAAATAAAAAATAATTATGACCTGTATATACTAAAATATATAATCTCAATACATACAAAGCAAAACCTTAGAAATTTACAATAGGAAATTCATATATCTACAGAGTGGGAGACTTTAGTAGAACTCAATTATTAAGTGATAGGCTGCAAAGACAAAATGCTAGACATTTTTAACACATAAAAAATCTCAAGATATTTTTTTAAATGTATGTAATTTTTCTGATAATGCCTAAAACTTCAAATATATAATTAAAATACAATAAAGAGCAGTATGTGTCTTGATAGTTAAGAATGTGGAAAAACTTCTCTAAATAACCTTTGGAGTGAAAAAGCTATCATGTTAGAAATTAAAGACATCCACTCAGACACCATCTGAAGGTCACCAACTTCAAAAACAAAAGGTAGATAAATCCATGCAGATGGGGAGAAACCAGCACAAAAAGGCTGAAAACTCCCAAAACCAGAATGCATCTTCTCCTCCAAAGGATAACAATTTCTGGCCAGCAAGGAAACAAAACTAGATGGAGAATGAATTTGATGAATTGACAGAAGTAGGCTTCAGAAGGTGGGTAATAAGAAATTCCTCTGAGATAAGGAGCATGATCTGACCCAATGCAAAGAAGCTAAAAACCTTGAAAAAAGGTTAGACGAACAGCTAACTAGAATAACCAGTTTAGAGAAGAACATAAATGACCTGATGGAGCAGAAAAACACAGCATGAGAACTTCATGAAGCATACACAAGTTTCAATAGCCAAATCAATCAAGTGGAAGAAAGGATATCACAGATTGAAGATCAACTCAATGAAATAAAGTGAGAAGACAAGATTACAGAAAAAAGAGTGAAAAGAAACAAACAAAGCCTCCAAGAAATATGGGACTATGTGAAAAGACCAAATCTATGTTTGATTGGTGTATCTGAAATGAGGAGAGAATGGAACCAAGTTGGAAAACACTCTTCAGGATATTATCCAGGAGAACTTTCCCAACCTAGCAAGGCAGTTCAACATTGAATACAGAAAATACAGAGAACACCACAAAGATATTCCTCTAGAAGAGCAACCCCAAGACACATAATCGTCAGATTCACCAAGATTGAAATAAAGGAAAAAGTGTTAAGGGCAGCCGGAGAGAAAGGTCGGGTTACCCATAAAGGGAAGTCCATCAGACTCACAGCAGATCTCTTGGCAGAAACCCTCCAAGCCAGAAGAGAGTAGAAGCCAATTGTCAACATTCTTAAAGGAAAGAATTATCAATCTAGAATTTCATATCCAGCCAAACTAACTTCATAAGCGAAGGAGAAATAAAGTTCTTTACAGACAAGCAAATGCTGAGAGATTTTGTCACCATCAAGCCTGCCTTACAAGAACTCCTGAAGGAAGCACTAAACATGGAAAGGGACAACCAGTACCAGCCACTGCAAAAACATACCAAATTGTAAAGACCATGGACACTATGAAGAAACTGCATCAATTAATGGGCAAAATAACCAGCTAGCATCATAATGACAGGATCAAATTCACATGTAACAATATTAACCTTAAATGTAAACAGGTTAAATGCCCCAATTAAAAGACACAGATTGGCAGACTGAATAAAGATTCAAGACCCCAGTGTGCTTTCAGGAGACCCATCTCACATGCAAAGACACATATAGGCTCAAAATAAAGGAATGGAGGAATAATTACTAAGCAAATGGAAAGAGAAAAAAAAGTAGGAGTTGAAATCCTAGTCTCTGATAAAATGAACTTTAAACAAACAAAGATCAAAAGAGACAAAGAACGGCATTACATAATGGTAAAGAGATCAATGCAACAAGAAGAGCTAACTATCCTCATATATATGCACCCAATACAGGAGCACCCAGATTAATAAAGCAAGCTCTTAGAAAGCTACAATGAGACTTAGACTCCCACACAATAACAGTGGGAGACTTTAACACCCCATTGTCAACATTAGACAGATCAACAAGACAGAAAATTAACAAGAATATCCAGGACTTGAACTCAGCCCTGGGCCAAGCGGACCTTATAAATATCTACAGAACTCTCCATCCCAAATCAACAGAGTATACATTCTTCTTAGCACCACATCACACTTATCCTAAAATTGACCAAGTAATTGGAAGTAAAACACTCCTCAGCAAATGCAAAAGAATAGAAATCATAACAAACAGTCTCTTAGATCACAGTGCAATCAAATTAGAACTCAGAATTAAGAACCTCACTCAAAACCACACAACTACATGGAAACTGAACAACCTGCTCCTGAACGACTACTGGGTAAATAATGAAATTAAGGCAGAAATAAAGGTGTTCTTTGAAACCAATGAGAACAAAGACACAATGTGCTAGAATCTCTGGGACATATTTAAAACAGTGTTTAGAGGGAAATTTGTAGCACTAAATGCCCACAACAGAAAGCAGAAAAGATCTAAAACCAACACCTTAACATCACAATTAAAAGAACCAGAGAAGCAAGAGCAAACAAATTCAAAAGCTAGCAGAAGAAAGAAATAAACAAGATCAGAACAGAACTGAAGAAGATAGAGACACAAAAAACCCTTCCAAAAAATCAATGAATCGAGGAGCTGGTTTTTTGAAAAGATCAACGAAATAAATACATCGTTAGCCAGACTAATAAAGAATAAAATAGAGAAGAATCAAATAGACACAATAAAAAATGATAAAGGGGATATCACCACCAATCCCACAGAAATACAAACTACCATTAGAGATTACTATAAACACCTCTACACAAATAAACTAGAAAATCTAGAAGAAATGAATAAATTCCTGGACATATACACCCTCCCAAGACTAAACCACGAAGAAGTTGACACCCTAATAGGCCAATAACAAGGTCTAAAATCGAGGCAGTAATTAATAGCCTACAAACAAAAACAAGGTCCAGGACCAGATGGATTCACAGCCAAATTCTACCAGAGGTACAAAGAGGAGCTTCTACCATTCCCTCTGAAACTATTCCAAACAATAGAAAAAGAAGGAATCCTCCCTAACTTATTTTATGAGGCCAGCATCATCCTGATACCAAAACCTGGCAGAGACACAACAGAAAAAGAAAATTTCAGGCCAATATCCCTGATGAACATTGACAGGAAAATCCTCAATAAAATACTGACAAACCAGAGCAACAGCACATCAAAAAGCTTATCCACCATGATCAACTCAGCTTCATCTCTGGGATGCAAGGCTGGTTCAACATACACAAATCAATAAATGTAATTCATCACATAAACAGAACCAATGACAAAAACCACATGATTATCTCAATAGATGCAGAAAAGGCCTTCAACAAAATTCAGCATCTCTTTATGGTAAAAATTCTCAATGAACAAGGTATCGATAGAACATATCTCAAAATAATAAGAGCTATTTATGACAAACCCACAGCCAATATCATACTGAATGGGCAAAAATTGGAAGCATTCCCTTTGAAAACTGGCACAAGACAAGGATGCCCTGTCTCACCAATCCTATTCAACAGAGTATTGCAAATTCTGGTCAGGGCAATCAGGCAAGAGAAAGAAATAAAGGTATTCAACTAGGAAAAGAGGAAGTCAATTGTCTCTGTTTGCAGATGACGTGATTGCATATTAAGAAAACCCCATTGTCTCAGCCCAAAATCTCCTTAAGCTGATAAGCAACTTCAGCAAAGTCTCAGGATACAAAATCAATGTGCAAAAGTCACAAGCATTACTATACACCAATAATAGACAAACAGAGAGTTAAATCATGAGTAAACTCCCATTCACAATTGCTACAAAGAGAATAAAATACCTAGGAATACAACTTACAAGGGATGTGAAGGACCTCTTCAAGGTGAACTACAAATTACTGCTTAAGGAAATAAGAGAGCACACAAACAGAAGGAAAAGCATTCCATGCTCATGGATAGGAATAATCAATATCATGAAATTGGCCATATAGCCCAAAGTAATTTATAGATTCAGTGCTATCCCTATCAAGCTACAATCAACTTTCTTCACACAATTGGAATAAATTACTTTAAATTTCACATGGAACCAAAAAAGAGCACGTATAGCCAAGACAATCCTAAGCAAAAAGAACAAAACTGGAGGCATCACGCTACCTGACTTCAAACTATACTACAAGGCTATAGTAACCAAAACAGCATGGTACTGGTACCAAAACAAATATATAGACCAATGGAACAGAACAGAGACCTCAGAAGCAACACTAAACAAATAAAACCATCTGATTTTTGACAAACCTGTCAAAACCAAGCAATGAAGGAAGGATTACCTATTTAATAAATGGTGTTGGGAAAACTGGCTAGCCACATGCAGAAAGCTAAGACTGGATCTCTTCTTTATACCTTATACAGAAATTTACTCAAAATGGATTAAAGACTTAAACATAAGACTTAAAACCATAAAAATCCTAGAAGAAAACCTAGGCAGTACCATTCACAACATAGGCATCGGCAAAGACTTCATAACTGAAACACCAAAAGTAATGGCAACAGAAGCCAAAATTGATAAATAGGACCTAATTAAACTAAAGAGCTTCTATACAGCAAAATAAACTATCATCAGAGTGAACAGACAACCTACAGAATGGGAGAAAATTTTTGCTATCTATCCATCTGACAAAGGGCTAGTATCCAGAATCTACAAAGAAGTTAAACAAATTTCCAACAACAACAACAACAACAAAACACCAAAAAGTAGTTGAAGAATATGAATAGACACTTCTTAAAAGAAGATATTTATGCAGCCAACAGACATATGAAAAAAGGCTCATGAACACTGGTCATTAGAGAAATGCAAATCAGAACCACAATGAGATACCATCTCACACCAGTTAGAATGGCGATCATTTGTATTCTAGCCTGGGCAATAGAACAAGAATCTCGTTCTCTCTCCCTCTTTCTCTTCCTCTTTCATTCTCTCTTACATTCTTTTTTTTCTTTCTTTCACTCT
>CAUYLG010035441.1:0-44596 GCA_963573385.1 Cacajao melanocephalus
TTCTAGATCTTAATATTGAAATGTTGGGGCCATTTTCTGGCTGCCCAAACTAAAACCCCTTATTGTGTTCAGTCTCTTCCTGTTGCCTCCTATAATTGGTTGTCAGGTCTTTTCATCCTCTCTAATTGAGTGCTGTCCTTAGAGATTTTTGGAAAACATCAGTCTGTAGATTTGCACTCTTTAATGTTGCCTTAAACCAGGTTCTCCTCTCACATGAGGTCTATTTCATTGCTCTCTAATTGGTCTGTCTGTCTTTGTAAGCTTCAACACAAAAATCTGCTTGAATACTCTTTACAGAACGTTAGACAAAATGTCTTTCTTCCCTAATCTACAGTCTGTCTCCTCATTGCCAACAGGATATAGACATATCTTACTTCACATGTACACAGTCTTCCTCTCTCTTGCTCCCTGGACTTCTTTTTAAACCCCATTTCTAGCTGCATACCATCTCCAGCCAAACCAGATAACTACTTGTATGCCTAGAACGTACCATGATGCTCCCCTTTCTCCTCCAATTGTCTTTCTCTATAATGTTCCCTACTCACTCCCCTCCAAATTCTCTTTTTTCCCTTCAAGCCCCATCTCCAAAATCCTGTCTTCACTGAAGCCTTCAATTTTTAGTCAGAGTCAATTTCTTGCAACATTAAAATGATATAGCATCTTGCTTTTTTTTCCTAGACTATTTATAACACTCAGTGTAGCACAACTAGTTATAAGACAGAGTTCAGAGTTCCAAGACACATTTTGAAATTGAATCCTACAAATAGATGATATATTCCTTGTGGGCAGTTAGTTGATAAACTCACAGGTATATTCAGTTGAGCACCATTTGTTTAGGTTTTGCCAACTGAACTAGTGTTCTCCTTGCAGGAAATAGAGTTAGCTCTGGTTTGTTGTCAATGCAGCAGCCAGTCCTGAGTCAGCACGTATGTGATTTAGTTAAAAGGCTATAAAACATGGGTGTGAAGCTGTAATAAATAAGCTAATGCTATTTTAAAATATTTTTTCCCCTCTGGCTTTCTTGAACTTTTATTTCAGAAGTTAGTAAAGATTTGTGTATATTTTTGGTCCCCTTCTTTGCTAGTTTCCTAGGAAAGCTGTTACTTAGAAGGAAATAATCTTTTTTTTTCTTTGTAATCATTGTGAAAACGTTTCTCCTTACAATGGTAAATGGGTACATGTTGTCCACAGCATGATTTATATTTATATAGTTCTAAATTTCTTTCAGCATTAAAGAAAAGTTATTTTATTTATTTATTTATTTTTATTTTATTTTATTTTTTTTTTTGAGACGGAGTTTCGCTCTTGTTACCCAGGCTGGAGTGCAATGGCGAAATCTTGGCTCACCACAACCTCCGCTTCCTAGGTTCAAGCAATGCTCTTGCCTCAGCCTCCCGAGTAGCTGGGACTACAGGCGTACGCCACCACGCCCAGCTAATTTTTTGTATTTTTGGTAGAGACAGGATTTCACCATGTTGACCAGGATGGTCTTGATCTCTTGACCTTGTGATCCACCCGCCTTGGACTCCCAAAGTGCTGGGATTATAGGCGTGAGCCACCACGCCTGGCCCTTTTTTTTTAATTTTTTGAGACAGGGTCTCACTCTGTCACCCAGACTGGAGTACAGTGGCACCATCTCGGCTCACTGCAGCCTCTGCCTCCCAGTCTCAAGGGATTCTCTTGTCTCAGGCTCCGAGTAGCTAGGATTATAGGCGTGTGCCACTATTGCCCAGCTAATTTTTGTGTTTTTAGTAGAGATAAGGTTTCAGCATGTTGGCCAGACTGGTCTCAAACTCCTGACCTCAAATGATCTGCCTGGCTCACCCTCCCAAAGTGCTGGGATTATAGTCATGAGCCACTGCATCTGACCCTAAAACAAAGTTCTTACATTACCTGGCAGAAGATTACTAGTAGATACTCTTCTAGAGACTTCTTCATTGCCTTAGAGATTAACCCAAATGCCGAGGGACTGAGTGTTTTGGGTGATTGAGAATAGGGCCTTCTTTTGGGAGTAACAACAAAATATGGTATAGCTTTTGGGGAGAAGTTGCCTTTTGAGACTAAAGGCAGGGAGATCCACCCAGGGTTCAAGAACGTAAACTCAGTCATGTTTTCTCACTTTCTAGGCAGTGACCTGGGGAAATCCCCTATTTCATCTGAACTACCACTGCCTCTCTTATGAAATTAGATGTTGTGAGGGTGAAATGAGCTGATGTGTATAAAGAATTAAAAGCACAGTACCTGTTACCTAGTAAGTAATAAATGGCAATGATTGTTATTGTAACATTCATAACAATAACAACAATCGGAATGATAATCTTAGGAAAGCCAGGTGAAACTGACTGATTCTTGCCTTTGTTTTGAGTTAGCGGGATGACCACACAGAAGGATTTGATCACAGTAGAAGTAACGAGCCCCAAGCATACTTTATTTTATGAAATTATTGAAAAAGGAAAACTCCATTGATTATAGTCGATATTATTGCTAAGTCTGCAAGATGATATGAGAATAGTTTTTTGATAGTATTAAGTGACTTATTGGGAAAATTGCCTGAAAATCTCCCCCTTTGCAAGTTTTGGTCTCAGACAAATCAAATTAAAACAATACTGTAAGGTAGGCAGGGAACGTAGGGACCCACGCATTTGGAAATACTGGCCTCAAACTTAACTGGCTGAATGGACACCTCTGACAATGAAACATTTTCATTGACTGTGTTATATATAATGTCCCTCAGTTGGCCATGTGTGGTATCCTTTGTGAGGTCAGCAATGACATTATCAACAAGGCAGAAGCAGTGCTAAGTCAATCAGTCATAACACTTATATCCGAGGGACCACCACACTGCTGTCTGTGAGTCAGGCATGTGCATTGTTTAAGGTAAATAGAACTAGGACTTTATTCTGTGTCCAATTGTCAGAGGAACCCAGTTATTCTTGAGAGAGCATGCTATCTCTTGGCTGCTAAGACTGCCATTGTTGTGTGATAGGCACCCATGTGAATGTTTACAGCAGTACCTCAATTGGTGATAGGGAGCTATGACAAATGGGTACCTGCTAAGTTAAAGTGTTTACTATCCCAGCAACCTAGGATATAAGGTTTTGCCTAGGGTTAATGGAATGATGAATGGAGACCGCTATCTAGCATAGACCAAGTATCCTGCATAATTTGGGAAAGAGAAGATGGTTGATATGGCAAAGGGATGGTAAAGAAGAGACCTCCAGGAGCAGAGTACATGCTTGTGAAATATTTTCCTGGTAAGAATCTTTAAAAACTTTTTTGAGACAGAGTTTCACTATTGTTGTCCATGCTGGAGTGCAATGGTGTGATCTCAGCTCACTGCAACCTCCATCTCCTGGATTCAAGCGATTCTCCTGCCTCAGCCTCCTGAGTAGCTGGGATTACAGGTGCCCACCACTATGCCTGGCTAATTTTTGGTATTTTTAGTAGAGACGGGGTTTCACCATGTTGGCCAGGCTGGTCTCGAACTCCTGACCTCAGGTGATCTGCCTGCCTCGGCCTCCCAAAGTGCTGGGATTACAGGTGTGAGCCACTGTACCTAGGCTAAAAATTTATTTAGAGACAGGATCTTGTTCTGTCTCCCAGGCTGGAGTGCAGTGGCACAATTGCAGCTCACTGCAACCTCAAACTTGTGGACTCTAATCCTGGGAAGAATCTTAATTAAAAAGACAAATTTTAGACTTTAGGAGTTAGTCAGAATGAGATCAGAAGAAAAAAACTTTTTTAATTCCACCAAATTTTAGTAATTTATAGTATTCCAAAATGAGTTTTCTATAGAATCATAATTATCAACTGTATTACAATTCTTTAGGATAATATGATAATAGATACAGTTTATTCAATATGAACCCAAATATTTAACTTTATTATAATTTTTGTTGAGATACTGTTTTTTTTAGTATCCTAAGTTAAAACTGCCTTCATAATAAATTATCTTCTTGAGTTGTGAGGTATCAGTAGAATGTAAGGTATGTTGTGCAGACAGGCCAGAGCTCCATCCCTACGAGGAAATAGGGTAGTGGCTTCCCTGTTTTCCTGCTTTTGTGAAAGGAAAGTCTTAGATCAAATTACTCGACCCTAGAATTTTTTTTAGTTGATTGCACAGGGTTATCTTTTTACATTTAACAGAGTTAAAGTGGAAAAAAGGGTTTTTGGTGGAATTTTCATTTGTATGCAATTTTTTTAGTTTCTGAAAAAGTTAAAAAATGATTTTTAAGTCCTCAGCAGAACTTTAGAAAATTTCATTATGAGTCCAGTTGTGGAAAACAAGTGAGAGGAAAGGTAAGAGCTAAGACAATGAAGAACTTTAGAAATATTCAATGGGGTCGTGGCTCATGTTTGTAATCTTAGCACTTTGGGAAGCCAAGGAAGGAGATTGCTTGGGCAACATAGCGAGCCCTTGTCTCTCCAGGAAAAAAAAAAAGAAAGGAAGGAAGAAAGAAAGATTAGCCATGCATGGTGGCGTGCATTGGCAGTATCAGCTACTTAGGAGAATCGCTTGTCCAGGAGTTCGAGTTTACAGTTAGCTATAGTTGAGCTACCACACTCTGGCCTGGGTGACAGAGCCAGACTCTGTCTCTAAAAAACAGGAAAAAAAAATATAAATACAATGAGCACAATATACAGTGAGTGCTTGATCTGGAGGGTTTTCTCTTAAAATTTTGGTGTCGTGCACCTCTGGCCAGAAGAAAACTTTTTTTTTTTTTGTTAAGTTCCCCTAACGAAAGGAATTATAGCGGGTTAAATTGGTCAGTTTGTGAAAGCATTAAGGCATGATATTCTGTGACTTCTTATCTGTAACGTATACTCTTTTCTTTTTTTTTTTTTTTGAGATGAAGTCTAGCTCTGTCACCCAGGCTGGGTGCAGTGCGATCTCAGCTCACTGCAACCTCCACATCTCAGGTTCAAGTGATTCTCCTGCCCCAGCCTCCTGAGTAGCTGGGATTGCAGGCACCTGCCACCACGGCCTCCCACAGTGCTAGGATTACAAGCGTGAGCCACTGTGCCTGGTTGACTCAATGATAGAAATATAACTGTGCTGGCTTTTGGTTCTAGTGAAAACTTCATTAGAAAGGGAAAAATTTGGGAAGGGAGTTGTACCACAATTTGAATTAAACACTTGCCAAAGAAGCTGAAGCAGTCTGATGTTTATTGTCTTGTTCTACTGGTTCTCCTTGAGGAGAGGATTAAGTGTTGAACAAATTTGCAAGTATAGCATGCAGTTTTGTCAAATACCCAATGACATTTCTTTTCACAGTTCTCTTGACTTTATACTGTTTAAATATCCTCAGTTGTCTCTTCATTTGGTTTTCTTTCTTTAATTCCTGTCAGATCAGAAAGTCACTTTTACATAATCACTCCCCTTGTCTAGATTTTTTTGGCTGTTTCTTTTGAGTTGCAGTATACACATTGGTATGTTAGTAATTTCCTTATTTTATATTTTCTAGTTTAACATAGTTTCATAATTTACACAGTGTCTTTTTATTATTGGGATAGTTATGCGATAACCATCCCAATTAACTTCTTTTTGTTTCTGTTTTTTTCTTTGTAGGCTAAGAAATGGCATTTCAAAAGGCAGTGAAAGGGACGATTCTTGTTGGAGGAGGTGCTCTTGCAACTGTTTTAGGACTTTCTCAGTTTGCTCATTACAGAAGGAAACAAGTAAGTAACTGTACTTGTGTTGATTACAGTATGCAACCTAAATCTGCTAAAGAACTGTCTATGGGAAGTGTGTGCACTAGCGGTTTTGTTTAGAAATTACTTGCGAAGTTTCTCAGTTTGATCTGAAAGATACTAATTTAGAACATTGCCTTAATGATCCTGGAGAACTGTGTGTATCTCCTTTTTTAAAAAGTGAATTTCTTTTTCAGGAAGCATTATTTAGCCTCTGTTTTGGCTCTTTGGTTTTTAAAAGACTGCTTCATTTTTGAGTGCCAGGGTTTCTTCATTTAGACTTTCCTTGTCTAATTCATCGAAATGTCTGGATACCTTCTATGTTCCTGCCAAAAGTTTGTCTTATTAGAAGGCAGGCAGCTGAGAAAGGAGATGGAAAAGAAAAGGCCCAGCTGAATCCTGGTTTTATTTCTTCAAGGTTCAGTTACTTATCAAGTATTACTTTGTATTACATAAAAATTTTGATGGAGGAAAGCCATGAAAATGAGATTGATATGAAGGTTCCAAATATTATAAAGTGTTCAGTTTTCTTTCTTTTTTTTTTCCTTTGCATTATAAGTGTGACTTCCTATAGTTCAAATTGATGCCAGGAAATAACTTTGCTGAATGGCTTTGTTCTTTTCAGGCTTGAAAGGCTGGCAGCCACCTTAGTAGTTAGTATCAGTCTCTTGTTCCCCCTCTCCCATGTCATTAGGACATTTTGTGATATCAGCTGTGTAGTGCATTTCTTTTTCAAAGATGAAGGTGAAGGAATTTTGTAAACCATTTGTAATTGAGTGATTCATTTTATGCATTTTTGTGGTTGCCTTTAAGCCGTGGTTTGTCTTAAACTTCTTGTTTCCGTTTCTTTGTGGTACAAGGTGGTGGAGCCAGGCACATTGCTTGCAATCCCATATCCTGAATGAGGATCACTTTAAAAACACATACAGGTTCACTGGCTCAAACCTGTAATCCCAGTACTTTGGAAGGCCAAGGCAGTTGGAGACCAGCCTGGGTAATATGGTGAAACCCTTTCTCTACAAAAAATAAAAAAGTTAGCTGGTCATGGTGGTATACATCTGTAGTCCCAGCTACTCTGGAAGCTGAGGTAGGAGGATTGCTTGAGCCTGGAAGGTGGAGGCTGCAGTGAGCTGAGATCGTGCCACTGCACTTCAGCCTGGGTGACAAAGTGAGACCCTGTCTCAATCAATCAATCAGTAAAATAAATAAATACAAACACATATTAGGAAGAATTAGAATGCTGGCTTATCATTTAAAAACCCAACGAGCCAATTTTATGTGATTCCTGCTACAGATGGATAATTTCAAATAGTCTTTTGATTAATGTTTGTCTTTCTTTTGCATTCTGAACTGTGAAGACGTCACTCTCAATGCATGTATGTTGCGGGTTTATTTTTTTAATTGACAGATAATCATTATACATATTTATTGGGTTCATAGTGGAGTTTTGATACATACAATAGTATTATTAATTCACTGACTTGGTATTGAAACTCTTCCTCATCCATTGATCATGCTTGATGTACTGTTTCTTTTAAAAGATTGCCTTAGTTCCTTAAAAGCAAGTGTGAAAAGATGTTGCTTCTGCTGAGGCTATTTCAGAAGTGCACTTCTGTTTGGGACATGGGCGTTAAGGGATTAAATTACTTCTGCCATCTTTACTGGTGCTATCTGAAACGATACTGAAAAATGCCAGTGCCAAAGGTCACGATATCTAATATGATGAGTTGTTGCTAAATTTATACATGGCTTATGTCTTTTAACCAGAGTAAGCATATTCTACTTCAGAGTTTATAGCTTAAATTTGTACCTAGGTAACACTGTTTCATCTATTTTTTTTGGTTTGATTTTTCTCTAATAATTGATTTTACAGAATAGAATAAACAGAAGAGACTTTGCCTCAAGCAGTCAAGTTATAGGTGGATTTTATTCAGTAAAATCAAGGCAAAATGAAGACCTATTGATTCCAGGGACATTTTGTCATTTTATCTTTCCTAAGTTAGACATCCTGACTACCCTAATAGCCAAATGAAATGGATACCAGCAGCTTGAAGTCATTTATAATTTTAACTTGACAAGTTCTGTTGAAAAAAATTACTGCAGACATATGCAATCAGTGAGTTGCATAAGAAAGAAATCCAACTATGTGCATTTCTTTTCTGCTGACTCCTGTCCCTTTAGGATACTGCCATTAGCATGTATTTGTGGGGGTAGCAGGTGTGATGTAGCCATAGGTACTGGCAAAAAGTAAATAAAAAATAAAAGCAAGAATGAGAAGAGGAAACAACCTATTCCAGCCATTGACATAAAATGACCACAGGCCTCCATTAATTTAGCTGTCCTCTCTCAGAAAATATCTGCCAATCAGAGCCGTTCTAGCGGGGGAGTTTTCCTGACTTGAGTAGTCAAGAAAAGTCTTCCCTTTGAGACACATTAATTGGCTACAGAAAAATAGAGCATACCTAGTCACATTTAAGGCCTCAGAGATTTTTTAGAGCAAGTTGATTGCGATTCACTATTTAGTATAGGTTGATTTAATAATAAACTTTTAGTTGGATGAAACTTGGAGGTCTTCTTATCCAGTCTAAGGTCTAGTGAAAGAGAAGTAGCACATCATAGAGGAGCCTTCTTTTTCTAATTCCAGGCTGGTGGGAGAATGGAGTAGATGAAGAGGGAAATTTAAATTAGGAAGAGGGGCCGTGGAGTACTTTTAAACAGGTAAACCTTCCTGAGCCACAGAAGTAGAGAGCATTAAAGTCAGAGTTGCATGAGGAGTCCTCAAGAAGATGGGAAGGCCTGGATAGGAGTGGCCAGGGAGAATGAAACAAGAATAGTATGTGAAAGAGTACAGGGATTGAACATAGGACTACCCTAGTGTTTTTTCTTTTCGTTACAGTTCATTGGCACTGTTTAAAACTTTTTTTTAAGTTAACATTTATTTCATACCTTCCAGGTGCTAACTGGAAAAGTTGAGGTGATGATGTGGGTTTTTTTTTTTTTTTTTTTTTTTTTTACCCCAGTTATGTGGTTGATATGACAAAAATCTATTCGGGTCAGGAGGGTGGTCTTTTTCACATAACACATTCTACGTTTCTTCCATGACCTGGTCTGAAGGTGTGGTGGCTTTGTGAGCTGAAGTAAAAACCTGAGAACCACTGAGAGCTTTCTCAAAGCCCGGATGTGAAATTTTTTTTGTCACCCCTCCCACCCCACCCCCGCACCATAAATAGACAGGGAGTGGGCTTCAGAACATGGAAATCAAGATCTCTTTTTTTTTTTTGAGACAGAATTTCGCTTTTGTTGCCCAGGCTGGAATGCAGTGGCGTGATCTCAGCTCATTGCAATCTCCACCTCCCCGGTTCAAGCGATTCTCCTGCCTCAGCTTCCCAAGTAGCTAGAATTACAGGCGCCCTGATTCTAAGAAGATCATTCCTCCCAAGATCTCTTTTTAATGGGAGGAATGATCTTCTTAAAATCAGCGAGGTGAGAGATTCTCACTGATGCCATTCATAAGCAACGGAACAAAAAGGCCAAGAGCATGATCTTTAGAGCAGTCTCTGCAGACTGCCTGCATCCAACACCTAGCAGTACTTTTCTTTTTTTGGGTATGCTTCCTTACCTTTATTTATTTACATGTTTATCCCTTTATTTTTATTCGACATGTCGTAATTGTACAAATTTACGAAATGCAGAATACTTCTGTGCATATATACAATGTGTAATGATCAAATCAGGGTAATTAGCATATCCATCACCTTGAACACTGATCACTTCTTTGTGTTGTGAACATTAAAAATCCTCACTTTTAGCTGTTTGAAGATATGCACTAAATTATTGTTAACCATATTCAGCCTATAGTGTTACAAAGCCCTAGAACTTATTCTATCTAGCTGTAACTTTGTGTGGATTCACCAACCTCTCTGTGTCTTCCCCGTCCCCTCCCATTTCCAGCTTTTAACACCTACACTGCTACTCTCTATTTCTGTGAGTTCAATTTATTTTAGCTCCTAGATGTGAGTGAGAACATGCAGTATTTATCTTTCTGTGCCTGACATATTTCACTTAACATAATGTCCTCCAGGCTCATCATGTTGTTGCAAATGACAAGATTTCAGTCTTTTTTTTTTTTTTTTTTTTTTTTTAAATAGTGTTGGGGACTCGCCATGTTGCTCAGGCTGGTCTCGAGCTCCTGAGCTCAAGCCCACCCACCTCGGCCTCCCAAAGTGCAGGGATCACAGACGTGAGCCATCATGCCCGGGCTATTTCATTCTTTTTAATGATTGAATAGTATTCCATCATGTGTATATATGCCACATTTTCTTTATCCTGTCATTTGATGATGGACATTTAGGTTGATTCCATATCTTGTCTATTGTGAACAGCTAGTTCTATGTCTTAATAGCTAAGTGACTCTGGATGATTTTCTTAAATCCTCTCAGCCTCATTTCCTCCCTTCTATAAAATAAGGATAAAAGTGATAATTCCTGCATAGGTTTGTTAAAAAGCAGTGAAGCCTGGGAGAGTTTCTGGAACATAGGAAGCTTTCAAAAAATGTTACCCCTTATGAGATTCCCATTTATCGGGATTCTGTGGTGAAACATTTTTTAAAAACAGGTAGTATTAGGGGAAAAAACTCTAACTTTTGTCAGGGGATAAATCTGAATTTTCATGTATCATTTTAGCTTGAAATGGAATGCAATTAAACTTATTTCTTCTTTCACAAAGTCAGTGATGTTAGAGGATGTGATATAGTAATAGCTATTGATGACAGATTTGCAAAATAGCCTCTCACTTTGTAAGAGACATCAATTCTCTGTGCCTGTGAGTGGCGTAGGAAATACTATAGTTCACTCTGTATATGTGTTAATATGGGGAAAAAAAAACGACTCTCATAACAGTGATGTGTTAGGTAAGTTGAAATACAGGTAAGCCTATACTACCTTTGTTAGTGTCAGCAAAACCCAGGAGGAAAAATATTTATGCTAATGAGAGGCAAAGTGATGCATGGATAATTAAAATCAGTAGGGATTTTGAAAACATTGTTTTAACTTGTAATTTCAGTCTCTCCCTCTCCATACCTTATTTGTAAGGATTCTAATAAAGCAGTGCTTTTTGATTAGTAGTACCAATAACTCAGAAGTTTTAAAGTCAGTAACAAAAGATAAGATGGGACAAAAAGCAAAAAAAAAGAATGATCAACTCTAGTCAAAATAAGCTCTGCTTTAGGATTTATTTGAATAGACCCCAAATAAAGCAACATTTACCTTCCTGAATGTGTCTGTTATATGATTGTGGCTGGGTTTTGGTGAACCTGTTGTTGTGTGTAGGTTATAAAAATTATCAGAATTCCAATTTTTTCATACAGTAAGGATAATGTCACTTTACTCACAGGCTTTTTTCTCTGTCAGGTAAGTCAATACATACTAATCAGTGATCTCAGTACCTGGCAATAGCAGGTCTTTCTTTAGTATCTGCTATACTTCTTCCCCTTCCCTTGAGGTAGGATACGAACATTTGAAATTAGACCTCGCCTTGTCAGGCATGATAAGAAAGCTATAACAAAAGCTTTTTAAAACATAGCTGAGGCTGGGCGCGGTGGCGCATGCCTGTGATCCCAGCACTTTGGGAGGCCGAGGTTGGCAGATGATAAGGTCAGGAGTTTGAGACCAGCCTGGCCAATATGGTGAAACCCCATCTCTACTAAAAATACAAAAATTAGCTTGGTGTGGTGGTGGGCGCCTGTAGTCCCAGCTACTCAGGAGGCTGAGGCAGGAGAATTGCTTGAACCCGGGAGGCAGAGGTTGTAATGAGTCAAGATCACGCCACTGCACTGTTACCTGGTGACAGAACGAGACTGCGTCTCAAAAAAAAAAAAATTGCTGTGGTTTTGGTTGGCACACTTTTGCTTATATTGATGACCAGACAGATAAATTGGTAGAAGGTAGAGAAACTTGAAGTTCAAATGAGTATTGATTGAAGATAAATCAAAATTATAAGCATAGTGTATCTAAGACATGTTAGTTAAGAAACAATCTTGTGGCATTTGCAGGAAAAAAGAAAATAAAGAAACAATATAAATTACAGAAATTCCACTTAAGCATTGCTTCTCAGCAGTTTCTTTATTTGAACATAACAATTTGTTTATCTTTTGAACACCCTTAATATCTTCAAGAATTTAACCTTAGCTGGGCATGGCAGCTCACACCTGTAATCCCAGCACTTTGGGAGGTCGAGTCGGGTGGATCATGAGGTCAGGAGTTCAAGACCAGCCTGGCCAATATGGTGAAACCCCATCTCTACTAAAAATACAAAAATTAGCTGGACATGGTGGTGGATGCTTGCAGTCCCAGCTACTCAGGAGGCTGAGGCAGGAGAATTGCTTGAACCTGGGAGGCAGAGGTTGTAGTGAGTCAAGATCGCGTCACTGCACTCCGGCCTGGTGACAGAACGAGACTCCATCTCAAAAAGAAAAAAAGAAATCTAACCTCAATTAGAAACATTCTTCAGGTTCTTGAACTAAGGAGGATCTGTGGGTTTCAAATCAGTGTAACTCTTCCTGAGTGTGTATGTAGCTAAAACTATCATATAACACATTTGCTTTCCTTTTCTTCCTTTTTTTTTTTTTTTTTTTTACCAGATTGCTTTTAATTTTGTAAGTCAATTCAGGCTACTAGACTTGCTTGCTTGTTCTCGCTGAGTAAATAATATTCCGTCTCCAGAGGCATTTTGCATAGATTTGTAAGCAGTCTTTCCCCTTCCTTTTTTTTGAGATGGAGTCTTGCTCTGTCACCCAGCCTGGAGTGCAGTTGGCATGATCTCAGCACACTGCAATGTCTACCTCCCAGGTTCAAGCACATCTCCCTGCCTCAACCTCCCGAGTAGCTGAGATTACAGGTGCCTGCCACCACACTTGGCTAATTTTTGTATGTTTTAGTAGAGAGGTTTCACCATATTGGCCTGGCAGGTCTTGAACACCTGACTTCAGGTAATCTGCCCACCTCGGCCTCTGAAAGTGCTGGGATTACAGGTGTGAGTCATTGTGCCCAGCCGCAGTCTTTCTC
Source organism: Cacajao melanocephalus (assembly GCA_963573385.1). Lineage (NCBI taxonomy): Eukaryota > Metazoa > Chordata > Mammalia > Primates > Pitheciidae > Cacajao > Cacajao melanocephalus. Next base: position 12,753 of record CAUYLG010035441.1, read on the forward strand.
TTTTAACAAACCTTAGGAAGTGCTGTAAAAATGAATGTTCTCATATGGTCTTTATTATTGTTTTTCCCCTGTACCTGTTGATGGCAGAATAATGTTGCTTTTTAAAAATTCTTTTCTTGATAGCCAGGCGCGGTGCCTCATGACTGTAATCCCAGCACTTTGGGAGGCCGAGGCAGGCAGATCACTTGAGGTCAGGAGTTTGAAATCAGCCTGGCCAACATGGTGAACCCCCATCTCTACTAAAAATACAAAAATTAGCCAGTCATGGTGGGGGATGCCTATAATCACAGCTACTTGGGAGGCTGAGGCAGGAGAATTGCTTGAACCCGAGAGGCAGAGGTTGCAGTGAGCCAAGTTCGCACCACTGCACTCCAGCCTGGGCAATACAGTGAGACTCCATCTCAAAAAAAAAAAACAGTTATTTTCTTGAGCATAACTGAAACTCTGTACCCTTTGCTCAACATGTGCCCACCCACCCCCTGCTTACCACTGTTTTACTCTCTGCTTCTATGACTTTGGCTATTTTATCTCCCACCTATAAGTGACATCACACAATATTTGTCTTTTGGTGTCTGGCTTATTTCACTTAGCATAATGTCCTCCAGGCATGTTGTTAGGAATGTCAGGATTTCCTTCTTCTTCTTTAAGGCTGAATAATATACCATTTTATGCATATACTACATTTCCGTATTCATCCATCTGTTGATGAATGGCATTTAGGTTGTTTTCATATCTTGGCTATTGTGAATACATTCTTCATAGGATATCTAACACTATAGTTCCCACCTAAATGTTAAAATCAACTAAAGTGGCCATTTTCGAAGGTGGAAGAAGGAACTCATGGCTGAGTCATAAGCCTCTTGATGCTACCCATTTGTTTACGGAGCCATCAGCATTATGTCAAATGTGAAGGTAGAAATGTCTTTGCACCTTGGCTTTCTAGGGCTTGCACTTGATGATCTGTCCTTTTGAGGTGTTGTCTGTATGGATTTATTTCCTAATTTTTATTTTGTAAATGATGATGCCTCATCCATCCATAGCCTATTCACTATTGTGTATGGACTGTGTGCAATGTAGGGGAGTTGTAAATCTTGGGTTGTAAAACTAAGCACATCTCATACTTGTCTATTAGTTGAAGTAAGCTAATTGGTGTAATAAACAATCCTCAGAGCTCAGTGGCTTATCACAATGCAACTTTATTTCTTGCTCACAGTATAGTTCAATGTGGATGGGTGGGGGACCTTTTCCTGAAATTACCCAAGGACCTGTGTCTCTTTATTCTGGTGGGTCTGCCATGCTATAAGGGTCTCACCCCACTGGATCATTTCCAGTCTACTGTATGGGAGTGTTCTCTGGAAGGAGAGAAAAAGTTTTGTTAAGCATTTAGCTGTTACATATGTGTCTTGAATTTAGTTTCTAATCTAGTTGACAAATGAGCTATATTTCTTTTGATGAGAATTTTATTGTTAGGGTTATGCCAAAGACTGTATCATTCATTTGCCTTTCTTATTTAGAATCCTGTGCATGGATTCCTGGAAGAACTGTTTTTCTCTTAGAAATATAGCTAAATTTGTGGGAATGTGTCTGATATCTAAAGCTTGATGAGGATTCTGAATAATCTGTATTTTAGATAAGGCCAGTTGAAACTATTCTTAACTACTCTATATGGTTAACTGTTTTTTCAGAGACATGTTTCATCAAAGCACTAAAATTATGCAGACAGAGCTGGAAATGTTCTCTGAAGAGCATCCTATCATCTTCCTTATAATTTTGGTTTTTATTTAACACTTAGCCCCCAAAGTGGGGCCATAGCAATATCTTTGAGTTATAACTCACATCAGGCCTTCGAGGAGTTTGTGATGCTATTTTGTTGCTGGCATACAAAATCAGTGAGGTTAACTGTACTTCTATAGGTCACTCAGTGAGTCAACGACTGAGCTATGATTAACGTTGACAGCTGGTGAGCTGCTAGGCTGTTGCTAACTGAGCAACATTGACATTCATTTTGATTTGACTTTGCATTTCATTTTCAACTATTTATTCATTTTAAGGCCTCTTTAAAAACTTTTTAGGGATATTGTAGACAGAGGAAACTTTCTATAAATGCTTTGGGGAGAGTCCTTTAGCCTCCCTCTCCTCACTCCGCATCCTTCAGCTTAATAGTTAAATTATGTTTATGCTAGGAAAGCATCTTCTAGGTGGTTTTAGAAATAGATGACTTAAATAGAAGTTAGGCAATCCCAATTTTACTTTATTTTGTAATTTGTGATGTCAACAAAGAATTTATGAAAACTAATTATACAATAGTGAGTACCAACTGGAAAAATTATATTTGATGAAATAAGTAACAGAAAAATGATGAGTATGCATCACAAATTTGGCCAAAACGTATTTTGAACATAAGGTTAAATTGTAGCTGAAGGCCATCTAGATTATAAAGCTTGGAACTGCCTGGTTGGCTCAATTGGGCATCATTTTATTCACCTGAGAGGGATGGGGAAAGAGTGAGCCCTCTTTCACTTCTGGATCTACCTCCAGATGCTTTAGGCAGATTATTAAGAAAAAGTGCTGGCTGGCCAGGTGCAGTGGCTCACGCCTGTAATCCCAGAACTTTGGAATGCCAAGACGGGTAGATCGCCTGAGGTCAGGAGCTTGAGACAAGCTTGGCCAACATGGCGAAACCCCGCCTCTACAAAAAAATACAAAAATTAGCCAGATGTGGTGGCGGGCACCTGTAGTCCCAGCTACTGGGGAGGCTGAGACAGGAGGATTACTCAGACCCGGGAGGTGGAGATTTTAGCATGCTGAGATCGTGCCACTGCACTCCAGCCTGGGCAACAGAGTGAGACTCTGTCTCAAAAAAAAAAAAAAAAAAAAAAAAAAGAAAGAAAGAAAAGAAAAGAAAAAGAAAAAAAGTGCTATTACATAGAATTCTGGGTGACAACTTAACTGCCCAATATGGTCCTAGGACTTCTTATCTCACTGACTGCCATCAACATCTGCATTGCTGATGCCAGAAAGGCTGGCAGATCTAGAGACCCAAGTGACCCACATATATGGGCAAAGATGACCTAGTACAGCTGAGGCCCTGAGATTTGAAGCCAAATCTGGGATCAAATTTTGATTCTCTGAATTACTTGCTCAAGGGATAACTAAAGGTTTCCTCGCTGGTCAAAAGATTCCTCCTTCCTGTGGGAAGGGTGTGTGACACCTAAGGAGCTAACATTAGGGGTGTGAGCTGGCAGCTTCTAGGCAACTAGTGGTTCTATTTCTTTTTCCCTGTCTATCTACCCCGACCTCAGGCTTACTCTCCAGGCCCTCTGACTTTCAGTGAGCTGTTAGAGTTGAAAAGCAAGCACATATTCTCTGTTTTAAAAATATTTATTTGAAAAGCAATAAAACCTATCTCCCAAATCTCAGCTCATATAGTCAATTATGTCGTCAACTTATTTAAAGTACATTCAGACAGAACCAAGGGGTTTTCCTCACTTTTTAGCTATAAAAAGTTTGATAATTTAAGTGTTTGCATATTTTCTAATTGCTATTGAAAGAACTTCTATGTGATTTCTCAAAGGAATCACAGTCACTTAAAGTCTGGACAGTACCTTCAAGGTGAACTAGACCTTCACTCTCAGCCTCACCTCAGAAAGATGGGCTCCTCTTGCTTTCTCTTTTGTGGACTCCAGTGGAGATGACTGTGTACCCAATGGCAACTCTATCTATGGAGTGATCACGAATCCCTCAGCGAATACGTTTACACTGAGAAATGTTGCTTACTCTCATGTAAGTGCAAGAAAAAATGTCAGTTTTTAGAATCACAAAGTGATTCAGGAAGTGAATAAAGGCCATTAAAACATCTTAAGATTCACTGAGGAGATGCTTGTATATTTACCTTTTAGGAATATATAAATATGGTTAGTCTTTTTTAGTGACAAAAAGCAGGAGGCAGTTTCCCTTAAATCTAATGATTCCACTGATCGAATTATATATTATGGGAGAGAGTGATGGTTGCAGGCTGAGGTGATTTGCATGAGACCCTACTTTATACTCCAATTATTACTATACATGATTACAGGACAACCTGGTTGTTAACTGCCTGTGGTCTTTAAATATGCACTTCTTTCAGAAATAGACACTAATTATTAGATCTTGTTTTTGGTCTCACCCGAAGTTGCAAATGTCTAGGATTTTTTTTTTTTTAATTTGCAAGTCTAATGATGCACATAGTAAAGCTGGTCTCATTCTGAATCTTCTTCAGAGTGAACATTCTCTGGAATGTAAACTATCAAAAATTGTGAACTTAGCTTTCAGTTCTATGTAGGTTTTCATGTGAGTCTCTTGACAAAACCTGCATGTTTGCTATCAGAATGCTGAAAGAATTTTATCTTTCTAAACGGTAGATGAAAATTGGTTTACAAATTGAAAAAAAATCTACTTCCCCCATAAACATAATAAAAATAACGTCAAAGTCATATTAAATATTGGATATTCTCCAATTCCACCAAGACAAAAATTGTTTGGGAGCTGTGGTTGGAATTATGCTAGGCAAAAGGCAGTCTGTTTTGTGTGTTGGGCTCTCTCCTCTCTTCTGGTTTCAGTGGCTGAATTAGGGAATTGATCCTGAGTTTGATAGAGCTGGAGTTGTTCCTGTCCTTAAGCCAAGGTTGGTGAATTCATGTGCCTACAGGGGAAAGAGTGATGAGTCATGTGCCTACAGGGGAAAGAGTGATGAGGTTCAAGGGTGAAGCCAGTGAGCAGGAATCCTGGCCTAACAAGAGCGCACAAGCCCTGTCTAAGGATGGCAGCTGCGACTCAGTTTTAGCAAATTTGTCTCAGATAGAAATTCTGATTTAGATGTGAAATACAGCAATTTAAAAATATTGGAGGTATTATTTGGTCTTGAAGAAAGTAGCGTGCTAAGCAGAAAAAAACCATTCTACTGTGACTTCTGGTTTTAGCACATGCTCTTTCCACTTCCTTTCCTGGTTTTTGTCACCCAGCTAATGCCTATTACTTTCTATCTACTTGTTATAGCTACATGTTCCAAGAAGCCTTCTCGGGTCTGGGTAAGAGGTACCTCCTGTGGCTTTTGTAGCCTTTTCTCTGTTGGTATATCCACTTTTAAACAATGTTATAATTGCTTCTTTATCTTTTTGTTTTGTTCCCTGGGCTATAGAATCCTTGAAGGCTTCCACAAAATATTGATTGGATGAATAAGTTCGAGGAATATGATGGTGGGCCTAGGGTTTCCTCAGAACACAGGATTTTTCTGTCTTCCCCTCCCCTCCCGTCCCTTCCCCTCCCCTCACCTCAACACCCTCTCCCTGACACAGGGTTTTGGTCTCCCATGTAATATAGGGCCTGTGGCCATTCCAAGGCTTCTCCTAGAACTTCTGGATCAGTCCATCAATGAAATCTATTTCCCAAATTCCTGTGTAATCAAACTGCCCTAGAAAGGAGGGTGAACAAAGGGAGCGCAGATCTAGGAAGATTTGAAACCCAAAGCCCTCTTGTCTTAAAGCATGTTGTTACCTGTTTTATTCTTGCTGCTTTTCTCCTTTTTATTTCCCCTCAATCAACATATTCCAGGAAAGGTAGAGTGCAGATGTGTTTTTGTGACTCAAAACCATATGAAGCCAAAATGAATCTTTTTCCTGTCATAATTATAAGTAGGCCTTTAGGCTGTGTTTACTGCCTTTAAAGTAAACATGGTACTTAGCTTCTCAGTTGCAACACTTTCCAGCTTTTATGAAAAAGGTATACAAAAATAAAATGTTATTTTAAAAGTAGTGTCAGAAAGTAAATAAATTACCCTTAATAGTGCTCTATATTAAAAAAAATTTTTTTTTTTTTTTGAGGAACTGTTCAATAAAACCTTCCAAACAAAACTACAACAAACAAACTACTTTCTAGATTTTGGCAGCTGGTCATATCTCACTCTATGATAACTATTTAGTCTGCTTTTAAAATTTTTTCTCAAATTATATTTGGTATCAGAATGGTGTAGTGCCGTAACACTTAGTCTCTGTTGCCAGGCCAAGTCAGTTTTCAGCTCTACTGTGAACCAGCTGTGTGCTTAAGGACCAATTGCTTCACTTCTCTCTGTCTCAGATAGTTCTGTAAAATGAAGATCTTAGTAGTACCTAACTCGTATAGTTATTGTGAGGATTAAATGAGTAGAAAAAAGCAAAACCCTTAAACTAGTGTCTGACACGTAAATACTCTTTACATAATTCACTTGTTATTTTTTTGAAGTCAGGTGTATTGAGGTATGAGTTGTAGTATGAAGCACAGTAAAATTTACCATTTGTAATTTACAATTCTCTAAGTTTTGATAAGTACATACAGTTATATAATGAGCACCGTGATCAAGCTGTGGAACGTTCCTATCATCCTCACCATTTTTTCATGCCCTTTGTAGTCAGTCCTTCTATCCCCATCCCTAGACCCTGGCAACCACTCATCTGTTTTCAGACTGTACTTTTGCTTATACAGAACATGGCATAAACAGAAGCACTGGAATCATGTAGTATGTAGATTTCTGAATCTGGCTTCTTTTGCTTAGTGCAGAGATTAGGAGACTTCTCTGTAAAGAGCCAGAGTAAATGTTTTAGGCTTGCAGGCCATATAGTCTCTGTTGCAGCTATTCAGCTCTGCCGTTACAGTCATGGACAACACAGAAATGATTGGATGTGGCTGTCTTCCAGTGACACTTTTTTTTAAAACAACAGGCAGCAGCAGCCAGATTTGGGCTGAAGACCATAATTTGCTGACCCCTGATTTAGCATATTGCATTTGAGGTTCATTCGTGTTGCTACATAGCAGTAGTTTGTTCTCTTTTATTTCCGTTTATTATTCCATTGCATAGATGTGCCACAGTTTAATTACTCATTCACCAGGTGAAGGATGTTTAGTTTTTTTTTTATTTTCCCAGTTTAGGGCAATTATGAATGAAGCCATTATAAATATTTGCCTACAGGCTTCTATGTGAACACAGATTTTCATTTTCTTTTAGGTAGCCATGTAGGAGAGGGATTGCTGGGCTGTGTGGTGTGTGTTTACCTTTACACAACATTCCTGGCCAGGTGTGGTGGCTCACGCCTGTAACCCCAGTACTTTGAGAGGCTGAGGTGGGTAGATCACAAGGTCAGGAGTTCAACACTAGCCTGGTCAAGATGGTGAAAACCCATCTGTACTACAAAAATTAGCTCAGTGTGGTGGCAGGCACCTGTAATCCCAGCTACTCAGGAGGCTGAGGCAGGAGAATCGCCTGAACTCAGGTGGTAGAGGTTGCAGTGAGCCGAGATGGCGCTGCTACACTCCAGCCTAGGTGACAGAGTGAGGCTCTGTCTCAAAAAAAAAAAAGAGAGAGAGAGAGAGAGAGACTCTCAAACTGTTTTCCAAAATAGCTGTATAATTTTGTATTTCTATAGGCAGTATAAGAGAGTTTCAAATGTGTTGCGTCCTCACCAGCACTTGGTATTGCCCTCCTGCTTTTTTTTTTTTTTTTTTTTGTTGAGACAGAGTCTGGCTCTGTCACCTTGGCTGGAGTGTGGTGGCATGAACTCGGCTCACTGCAGCCTCCTTCTCCTGGGTTCAAGCAATTCTCCTGTCTCAGCCTCCTGAGTAAATGTTTCAGGCTTGCAGGCCATACAGTCTCTGTTGTAACTATGTAGCTCTATAACGTAATAGCTCTGCTATTACGGTCATGGACAACACGGAAATGGTTGGATGTGGCTGCCTACAGGCATGTGCCACCATACCTGGCTAATTTTTGTATTTTTAGTAGAGATGAGGTTTTACCACGTTGGCCAGGCTGGTCTTGAACTTTTGACCTCAGGTGATTCCCCCTACCTTGGACTCCGTTGGGATTATAGGAGTGAGCCATTGCACCTTGCTTTTTTTTTTTTTTTTTTTTTTTTTTTTTTTAATTTTAGCCATTGTAAAAGACCATGAAGAATCTTGGAAACCTGAGTAGACATATATTCAGTTGGAAGCTCTTGAAGGGTTTTATACACAGAAATGACATTGTTTGGGTTTTTAAATGATCACTCCAGTTGTAGTGTAGAAAATGATATGGAAGGAGGCTGGGTAAATGTGTGAAGGCCTTTGAGAGAATATCATGTTAGTACAGGGGAGAGGGAAGATACCTTGATTTGAGAGGTAGCAGTGGAGATGAAGTGACTAGATGTGGAAATTTTTTAAAAGGTAGAATTGATAAACTCAGTGATTGACCAGATATGGGATTTAAGAGAGTGGGAGCTGTCAAGGATGTTTCCACATTTCTGGCATAAGCAACTATGTGTATAATGACACCCTTACTGAGATGAGGAACATTGACAGAGAAAAAGGTTTGAGGAGATAAAGTAATTGGACCAATTTTGAGATATATGTAAGACATCCAAATGGAGGTCCCAAGTAGGCAGTGTGAGATCTGGGTTCCTGAATGGTGGAACAAAATTAGAAATTATTGTGTTATAAAGGATATTTGATGATAAGGGGTACATAAGATATTCTCTTTCTCTCTCTCTCTCTCTCTCTCTCTCTCTCTCTCTCTGTTGAGTTCTTAGTGATCTGAGGAGAGTGAATTGGATTGACCTAAGAGGAAATCTGGTGTTTAATTTTGGGCAGTAGAGTGACATACAAAGGAAGCTAAGAGAGAGTGGTTCAAAGAGGCTGCAGAGAGAGAGAGAGAGAGAGGCAGAGAGAGAGAGAGAGTTGTCCCCAAGATACCCAGGTGAGTGAACAATCAGTTGTGCATTTATTGGATTTGGTAGCATAGTTGGCATTTAGTCAGTTTTGTGGTTGTTGGTAGTGGTTGGATATATATGAAAATTCAGATTAGAGTGAGTGTGAGGAGTAAAGAGTAAGGCAGTAGAAAACCAAGATTTACTGGTCTTTCAGGAATTTTGGAATAGTTTTTTGAGATATATGTAAGAGGTGTTTATTATTAAGTCTGAGATAGGTTAGAGCTTGCTGATGAGAAGGACGAAGGAGGGGGTGAATAGAGGAGAAAGAGTGTTGTCAATGGAATGAGATCCTCACACACTAGTAATGCCTTTCAGATCTAACAAACTTGATGAAAGGGAAACTCAGTCAAGATTAATGTTCACAGTTAGCATAGAATAGGGGGCTTTTAGTATTACCAAGTTCTAATGAACTATATCATAATATGGTCTTTAAACTTATTTCTCAAGTATTTCTCGAAAACTTACCAAGCAGAAAATGTCAGCAATTTTTTTGATGTGTGAAAACGCTCTGGCGGTTTAGTCACTTGTCAGTCTCATGTCCAAGTCCTACCCATCTGTCATGGCGCAACAAACCCTCAAATGAAAGACTCTCCCTCCCTCATATGAGTGGTCATAGCCTGGTGTTTTTTCCCCTGTAGTTTGGCATTGATTCTTTCTATGTACTTGTTATATATATGTATATGTATATGTGTGTGTGTGTGTGTGTATGTGTGTATGTATAGTATGTGTGTGCAGTGTGTGTGTATATATATATATATATATATATATTCTTTTCATTAGATGATGGAAGGCAAAGACCAAAATTGAAATATGTTATGTTCCCTGTAGTACCTACTGGTTACGTTTAGTTGGTTAATAAACTAAACATATATAAAGGTAAAAATGGGAATGTGGTTATTAGCAGATAATTAAAAGAAGCTATATGAAAAAGAAGATTTTTGTGGTCTGATGTTGGAATCTGTAGCCTGATAATAACTTTTTGTTTTTATTAAAAGTTAGTAAAACATGTTTTGAAAGTTCCTAATTATATACTACTAAAAGATCAAATTATTTAACAGAGTAACAACAGCAACAACTCTGGTGGTTACTTTGTCATTTACCAATGACTTTCAGATTATTGTTCCATTCAGACTGAGGATAATCCAGAGATACAAGGAGAAATCACAGGGGTTTTTAATCACCATTTTACAAGTGAATAAACCAGAAATAATGAATTAACAGTTACATTTCTGGCAGCCGAGTGCTAAAACACAGGCTGGGACCCTCTGACCCTAATCCAGGTTTCTTTCAGTGTATCCAGTGGCTTCTAGGTTTACCTTCATAGAAATCCAATAGGCCTGATCATTAAATGCAGCTGTAAGTTGGTTTATCTTATTTGAATGAATTTTTTAAAAGTCACTTATTTTGGGTGATTAGAATAAGCTCTTGGTAACACCTGAGATTACCTCCTCTTGCACAAACTTTGGCCTGTTGGCTTAGCGTTTCATATGGGGCTCCTGCAGCAGAATAGGAAAAACACCACCATCATGGATTGCAATAATGCTGTGATCTGAAGAAAAGAAAATGGAAGTCACGTATCTGTGGCATACTAATAGAGCGGTGCTGGCCAGTACTGTTTGCTATAGTGAACAAACCTAGTATTAGCAAATTTTAGAAAAAAACAGACCCCATTCTGCCTTCTGACAACTACTTATTTTTAAAGTCCAGTATTATTTTTGATTTAGGATGATAAGCTACATTCTTTAAGAAATTAGAAATATGGAGGTCATTATTTTTTAGGAGGACTATTATTGTTGAAGTTTTATAAAAACTGTTATAATGGCCTGGGGGCAGTGGCTCATGCTTATAATCTCAGCACTTTGGAAGGCTGAGAGGCAGGTGGATTGCTTCATTCCAGGAGTTTGAGACCAGGCTGGGCAACATGGTGAAATTCCATCTCTGCAAAAAACAGGAAAATTAGCTAGGCGTGGTGGCGCACACCTGTAGTCCCAGCTACTCTGTAGGCTGAGGTGGCAGGATCACCTGAGCCTGGGGAGGTTGAGGTTTCAGAAAGCTGTGATAGTGTCACTGCACCCCAGGCTGGGCAACAGACTGAAGCCCTGTGTCAAAAAAAGACAAAAAACCCCAACAAAGTGTAATAGTATATTTATATTTTCAGAACATATAAATTTACACATTAATATATAAAATCTATAGTTTTGTATTAAAATATTTAATATGGAAGTCTGACTAAATTTTCTGAAAAATATCATTCTTATTAAACATAGCTCATTATTTAGTACCTTCTGTTAAATACATTCTTTTTCATTGTACTGTCTTAAACTTATATATCCCCAACTCTAGAATATATTTTTGTCAGGAGAACTGAGGAATAAAGAACGTATACTTTTAAGAAAGTGCAGAAAGACACGAAGTTCTTTTTACTCCTTCACCACTTTAAAATGTTATTTGAATGAATTGCTAGTACTGGGTAAAACATCTCCTTATGTTCCCCTATAAATTGCCTTAGATAAGGTATTTGAGAATTGCTATACAGTGTTGTGAATAATTGAACTTGGCTGTATATGAAGCTAAAATAAGCAGCTGAGATATTGAATCTGAAACCAGGTGTCCTATGGCTAAATAGTTGTGATTTATGAAAAGAAACACACTGAGAAATTTAAGGATTGTTTTCCCCTAAGACAGCTGGTCCTATAACTCTATGTGGACTGTGGATTCTCTCTAGCTCTTATATTCCTTATTTTCATTACAAATCTCTTTTTAGTATATTGTAAAATTTGTTGAATTGACATTCCAAATGGACAACTGAAAATGATTTGCTTTTACATCAGATGAACCTGGCCTATGTTAAAGCTGCAGACTGCATTTCCGAACCAGTTAACAGGGAGCCTCCTTCCAGAGAAGCTCAACTACTGACTTTACAAAATACATCTGAATTTGATATCCTTGTTATTGGAGGGGGAGCAACAGGAAGTGGCTGTGCGCTAGATGCTGTCACCAGAGGTAAGTCATTTTTTCTTTTTAATTTTAAGTTCTGGGGTACATATGCAGGATGTGCAGGTTTGTTACATAGGTAAATGTGTGCCATGGTAGTTTGCTGCACCTGTCAATCCATCACCTAGGTATTAAGCCCCTGCATGCATTAGCTATTTATCCTAGTGCTCTCCTACCCCCTGTCCCACCCCAAAGGCCCTAGTCTGTGTTGTTCCCTGCCATGTGTCCATGTATTCTCATTGTTCAGCTCAGAGGTAAGTCTTGATGTGGATAACACTTCGTCCTTTCTCCCCAGTACACACACAATATGCACTCTATAATAGTGACGTCACATTTCTGTTTGTGTTTCCAAATTTTCCATCTTTAATGAAGCACCTTCACAGTTTTTGAAATACAGGCACTGCACAACTACTGTTATGGAAATTAAATGAATTTAATGAGGTCTACCCACACACACACACATACACACACACACACACACGCATGTACCCTAGATTACTGTGATTTCACAGGACTCACATTCAGGTTTTGGTCCATGCAGACCTCACAGCCTAAGTCCTTTTTGTCAACACTAAATAATGGCAAGTTCAAAATATAGACACAGGATGTCTAATCTGTTACAAAGTGGACTCCAATTTTTATAAGTTTTTCTGTCTCCTACCATGAAATACAATTGGAGCCAGATTAACCTTGATACACTAAGGACTATTGGAAGAACAGTTTGAGAATGGCTTTCCAACTATTCGATAGTTTTCAAGAACAGTTATCTTGAGAATAGTTTTCTCAAAATAATGTGGATTCAACTTTTTTCCCCCTGGAGGCCTAGGAAAGAAGGTGGAAAGAGGGGACACATTCCCAACATAATGGGAGGTCTTATTTGGGACTGCCCCTCCTAGGAATTAGAATTTACTAGGTAATGATTTTCTATATCAAAGAGGATCATTTCCCTGGTAGGATTCAGGAAAGTATATTTCTTGGTATAGCCAAGTATTTTCATGCTATGTACTAAAATATATAGCCATCCTTTTTATTTTAGTTTTATAAATATATGCTGAGTGCTTGCTGTATGCATGGGGATATGCTACATGAGTGTACAAAGATGATTGATAGAGTTGGTGCTGTTAGGGTGCCCACAGTTCTATCGTGCTTGTTTGCCCAGACCAGATTACGTGATAGAGAATATGTGAATATGGCCTTTGAAAAGGCCCAGGGCCATTATGGATACTGAAAGATGAGGGTAGTCATGTCTACATAGAATGCTCACGAGTGGGAAAGTTTACTTATGCTCTTTGGCACAGGTAACATTTTAATAGGCAAACATTGCTTGCTCAAAGTGTCCAGTCTGAGAAAATGTGCAGGAGGAACACGATGGAATCAGTGTGTGGGAGACAGCATGTGTTGTAATTTGGAGCATTGAGGCTATATATGAGAGAACATGAGAGGAGTGGAAAGGCAGGGCTGGGTCTGGTGTGCTACGAGAAAGACTTTGGGCTTTACTGAATAGACCACTTGGAGATAGGCCTTAAGGTCTGGTGATGGGGAACGGATATACTGAAGTCCTGAGCATAAGCTTTCAAGAGAGGCGGAGAAAAAGGAAATGGAAAGGAGGTAACTTGATGGTGTGGTAGGATACAAAGAAGGGAGACAGTATGTTTCAAGGGTTTTTTTTTCCTTTTTCTTTTCTTTCTTTCTTCTTTTTTTTTTTTTTTGTAAAGTTAAGAGCAATCTGAATATTTTGTAGACTCAGAGGGAAAAAGTCAGTGCTGGGGGAGAATTAATATGCAAGTATTAGATTGGTGCAAGAGTAATTGCGGCTTTTATCATTACTTTTAAATGTCATGTACCAACTTAATAGTAGAAGGCAAACGTGAAACAAGGTCTTGTGAAAACACAAGGAAAGAGATACCAGAAATGTGTCTTGGTTTTAGCAGGAAGGTTAGGGACTTGTTTCTGAGAGACAGAAACAAAGGGTAAAGATACTAAGACATAAAGAGTTTGTGTGAGTATGAAGAGCTGTTCTTAAAAAAATGCAAGGTGAGATGTTCTACTTATGGATGGGAGTTAAGGAATGTCATTGCAGAGAAAGTGATAGGAAATAGGAGTTTCTTTGCTGTCATTAGGAAATGTAAATTTATTATCCACATTAGACTGTGTGTGTGTGTGTGTGTGTGTGAGTGTGTGTGTGTCTCCAATATTACTGAGAGTAGAGGTACAGAAAATAGACAGTCACATAGAATCCAGAGTTGAGATTGACTGGATGTCAATGATAAAAAGAGAAAATGAGACAAGAGTCTATGAACACAAGATTCTATGAATGCAGAGGAAGTTGTTTAAATGTAGGCCTGGAGCTGATAAGGGGTCATAAGGAAAGTTACAAAGCCAGGCTTCCTGGAAGAGTTAAAGGTTGGGTTGCAGGACTTCAAGTGCAATAATAATAGGGCAATCATTAAGTGACTTTTATTCTTTTTCACCTTCTGAAAAGTCTCATTATGTTTGCCTTTGTGTACCTTGTATATTTATATATATTTTTAAAAATAGACAAGGTTATATTTCTTTTTTGCAGTGTGTTTCTTTCAAATAGTAGTATATTTATATCAATCTTTAAGTGTATATAGTATTCATGATTTTTAATGGCAAAATTACATTTTATTTATTTTCATTTAATAACTTTTTGGAAAAACTCATTGCAATGATGTTCTTATTAGTTATTCCTTAGGTCATTTTCAGGTGTTTTCTTTTTTTTTTTTTCTATTTAAAACAATACTATTTGTTAGTCAAGTTCTGAACCAGCTCTGAGAATAGAAAGACTAGTAAGATATGGCCTTGATTTCAAGAAACAACTTAACAGTTTGTTACCATTTATTGAACAAGTAAACTTTTTCTTTTGGCAGTGAAGGGCATTCAGTAGTGAGCAAGGTATTAGCTAGTATATTAACAGATGATTGTGGATGATGATAGTTGTAGTGGTGATGATAATGGTGATGATTTTGAATACATAAGAATAGATCAGAGTTTCCAGAGCCTGAAAGTTGATCAGGTTTTATTTTTACAGTTAGTAATAGCTAAGAAAATGATGTATTTTTAATGTATCTTGGCATATTAATTGAGGTCTTAAGATAATTGCCTGTCTTATTTTATATATGTGGAATTATGATTTATAAAAAGGATGGGCAAACCTTAGTTTGTGTTTCTTTTATTATGCTGGTAGCCCTCTGGGGGTAGTGTTTATAATTAAAATTTATAAAGAGATGGCTGAAGGTAATCTATATTTATCCTTTTACTATAATTCCTGATCATATCAGTGGCCCTCTGAAGTGTGAAATAATCATGGGCATTTGGTTAATGAATTGTGCATTGTTGCTGTTCATTCATGGAATTTGCTCTTTTATTATATTTGATGCTTCACTTAACAACAAATTTTGCTTTCTCTGCATTTGATATGTTTTTACCAAATTATTCCTGATTGTATCCATTAATCTTTAGTCACATTTGACAAAAATAAATTACTGTGATCTTTTAAAGTTACCAGTAATAATTAGATTTTTCAGGACATCAAAGTTTTGGGGGGAACCACTAGATGTTAAAGGACTTGTACAAAAATGTTTGCACAGGTTTTTTGATAAAATACTATGCCCAAATGCAATTTTAGTAATGGATAAACGAAGACTATAGAGGAAAGACAAAAAGTCATGGAGTCTTCATAATGAACATTTATTTGCATTCTTGTCATCTGCATTTTCTTGGGAATCAATTTTCATTTGGGAATATTGTTTTATAAACAATATGCAGAATTCTCCTCACGTTCTCCTGCAGGTCTCTGGGATCAATAGAAATTGCTTCACTGTTTAACACCTCTGTGTCCCGTTCCAGGACAGAAGCACATATCAAAAGCCCAGTTGTGGGCACTTTGCTCCCAAAGGAAGCTGGAAAAGGAGAATCTGATAAATATATTCACTCCCTCAGCTTCTTCAGGATGTTCTCTTTAGCTTTTTATGTTCTTTTATGTGACTTTACCTGTATGTATCTGGTATTACCTAGTACATTTTTGGTTTAAAATCTGATGTATTTGCATTCTTGGGTGGGTCCATAGAAGATAAAATAAGATCTGATGTATAAAACTTAACCTTTTTGTCTTCAGTTCAAATTCCAGAGAAGACTGCCTCTTTCTGGAGCAAAATATTAATTGCAGTTCTCTTATTTACAAATGGACACTTTTATAAATGGCATTTAGCTAGCAATTCTTGAATTCTCACTATAATTCCTTTCAGTCTAAGGCAGTATAGCGCAGTGACGAAGGACTCATATTGTGCAATTAGAATGAACTTAAGTCATATCTTGGTTTCATTGTTTACTACCTCTGTCACCTTCAACAAGTGGCTTAACCTTACAAAGCCTCAAGTTTCTCAGGCATTCATGGAGGATAATAAAAACATTCTTCTCTATAAATAAGGTTTGGGAAAGGAAGGAGGTGTGTGCACTGCAGTATAAATGCAGAAAAGGGAGAACCTTGGAGATTGTACATTCTGAGAATTACAGTCTCCACCCCTCCACCATGAAGGTACGAGAAAATTCCATTTCAGAAGCTAGAATTGCAGGAAGTGAAAGTTTGCTGTTTGCTGGACACCGCTAATTATACTAGATTGCAAATTTCTCTTAAAATAAATCTGGAAATGTAACACAATTTTAATTAATATAATGCTTTCGTTTGGCCAGAGTCAGGGGAATCGACTTAAGAAACTGCAAAACTTTAAGTAGAAAACTATGCCTGTGAGATTTACTAGACTGATTTTGAAAAAGACTACTGATAAAGGAAGTAGAGACCTATCAGATACTCAAGTGTCTTCTAAACCTATTGTAATTAAAATAGTGTGGTAAAGGAATAGAGAATCAGTCATGGAGTCTATAAATCAGTCTATTTGTCAGTCTTTAAATACACGAAGTTTAGAATATGGTAAAGGCAGCACTTCAAAACTGTCATCATTATATATATATATATATATATATATACACACACACACACACACACACATACACACACACACACACACACTTTTACGTATACAAAAGTGTGTGTGTGTATGTATACATATATATTGTTTTATCATACTCCATGTGAATCAAGGATGTAACACTAAAGCATCATAAAACTATTAGAAGAAAGTATATGTGAAGTTTAAAAAATGGAGGAGGAAAGTTGTTTTTAAGTATGACACCAAAAAGCCATAAAGGAAAAGCCTGCTAAATTTTGATCATATAAAAATTGAAATGTATCCATGACAAAAAATATAAAAGTAAAAATATGAAATTTGGAAAATATTTATAAAATAGCAAACAGATAGGGTTTATCTGTTTTTTTTTTTTCAACTTTTGTTTTGTTTTATTTTGTTTTTAGAGACAGAGTCTCACTCTGTTGCCCAAGCTGGAGTGCAGTGGCTCCGTCATAGCTCACTGCAGACTCAACCTCCTGGGTTCAAGAGACCCTCCTACCTCAGACTCCTGAGTAGCTGGGGCTTAAAGTGTGTGCCACCAGGCCTGATGAGTTTTTTTAATTTTTTGCCATGCTGGTTTAGAACTCCTGAGATCAAGTGATCCTCCCACCTTGGCCTCCCAAAGTGTTGGGATTACAGGCATGTGTCACTGTACCTGGCCATTCTAAACTTTTCTAAATCCTTTTGTTATGATATATCTGTGATAAATAGTATATAGCTAGATTTCATTTATTTATTTTATTTCTTTTTACCCTTAATAGACTGTGTCTTTTAATTGGTGAATTGAATCCATTTACATTTATTTTGATTCCATATGCATTTGCTTTGTATTTTTTTAAGCTTTCATGTTTTTTGTTTTGCTTCTTTCCCCACTTTATGCCCTTATTAGATCAGTTTTGTATCATGCTCTTTTCCCATACCTTCAACTCTGTAGGTATAGTAGTGACCATCCTTAAGTACCATCAGGGACTTTTCTTGGAACCAAAAGACTCCTGCCTTTGTTGATTTTGGGGACCTTGCAGACTAGCAGCGGAGACAAGTGATGCTTTGGCTCTGGTGCTGGTGCCAAGGCTGTGTCTGTCTTTCTGCTTCCTGGGCCCAGAGTGGTCGAGAAGCTTGTCAACCTCCTTGCACAAGAGGCAGAGACTTTCTTCAGTCCCAGCATTCAAGTGCTCCTCTGGCTTCTTTACCTTTACTTGTAATGAATAATTGTATTCTTCTTACCCTTTGGGAGCTGAAATCTTGATTGCTTTTGCCCATTTTTAGACCTTGAACCTAGTAAGAAAGAAGATTTTGGTCTAAATAGTCTGCTCTGAGTTTCTATTGTATTTCGTGTCCATGGAGTTTTAATCTTATTTTTGAGTCAATTATGTCCTTTAAAATATATGCATATATAAGTTTCTGTATTTAGAGAAGAAGAGTTCAAAGTTGAGCTTACAATGTCATACTGCTCAGAATTTTACTTATAACAATATCTATAATGGCAAAAAATTGGAGTCTGGCTTAATTGGGACATATTCAGTTATTGAAAAGAGATAGATGTGTAAGCATTTACAGGGAAAATGGCTAAGATGTGTTATAAATTTTAAAAAAGCAAGTTGTGAAGAATAGGTGCTAATTTTTATTTGTTTTTAAAGTGAGGTGGTATCAGATCGTGTTCTTTTTTTTTTTTTTTTTTCTTTTTTTGAGACAGAGTCTCGCTTGTCGCCAGGCGCCAGGCTGGAGTGCAGTGGCGCGATCTCGGCTCACTGCAACCTCTGCCTCCCAGGTTCAGGCAGTTCTCCTGCCTCAGCCTCCCGAGTAGCTCAGGCTACAGGTGCACACTAATTTTTGTATTTTTTTTTTTTAGTAGAGACGGGGTTTCAACGTGTTGGCCAGGATGATCTCGATCTCTTGACCTTGTGATCCACCCTGCCTCGGCCTCCCAAAGTGCTGGGATTACAGGCGTGAGCCACCACGCGGGCCCAGATTGTGTTCTTTAGTAAGCATAGAAGAGTCTCTGATAAAATACATAAGAGAGTTTTAATAGTTAACATTGTCTACCTTTGGGTTTTGTAACTAGGAAACCAGAAAGTCATTAGCATAGATTTTTTCATTATTTTCTCTTTTCGCCTTTCTGTATTATCTGGATATTCTTACTCTCTTTGAACATTGAGTATTTTTTATAATACCAAAGTAAAAATAAAAAGCAACAGCAGCAACTCCCTTATTTCTCAAAACTCCGTTATTGCAATTGTTACAGCCTAATACAGGTTTGGGACTCCATAGTCATGTGTGTACTTAACGAACACAAAGTATGTTAATGATACGTTCTAACAACATCATATCTCTATTAATCTATTTTCTAATATAATTTGTCTGTTTTCTAATATAAACATAAATATTAAATAACCAATTCAATATCATACACTTATATAAAATGCTAACATTCACTTTTAGAAAATGCCAGGCCGAAGCATAGTTTCCTGATCATGAGGATTAACAAGTCAGGATTACTTTGCGGCTTTATAAGGGTATAATATTTTAGAGGAATTGATCCCTCCCATAAAATGTTCAGCCTTCAGTTTAGTCCCTTTTCTTATTAATGGCAATGGCTGTCTGAAATCCAAAGTTAAGTGCCCAAAGCTTTTCTAAAGAAAGATAAACTCACCTTTAAAAAAAAACTATATCTTTTTTTCTTAATGCAGCCTGTGGCTTTAATACCTGTTCTTATGGTGCTAATGTACAAACTGTCTTAAATTTTTTGATTTGCGTATTATTATCTTGGTGTCTCTGATACTTATTTCAGAGTGATTATGCTCACCTTTCTATTTAGAAATACCTTAATAGTGACATTTCTTAAAATTTATTCTAATGACATAATTAAAGATACAAAGAGTTTAAATGAAAATATAATCTTGCAGTATTATCTGTAATAGTGAAACAATGAAATAATCCAAGTGTTCAAAAATAAGAAATTGAATAAATTATACATATTTCATAAAATACTATCCACATGTTAAAAATGAAAGTATAGAAAAATATTGACATGGATAAATATTTATAATAAGCAGCATTAAATGAAAAAAATTAAATATGCCATATGATCCTATTTTTACAAAAATGTACGTATGTGATTATATACATGCATAGAAAATGTGAACGTTTAAATACCCAAATGTCAACTGTGGTTATCTCTGAGTGGTGTGATTACAGGAGAGTTTTATTTTGTTCTCTTTGCTTCTCTGCATTTATTATATTGAGCATGTTTTCATGCATAATAAGATAATCAGTAAAAGGTATTAAAATATACTTCTGTTATATTTCATGTTGTGAAAGTTAAATGTCGTACTATTTTTCCTTTTAGATTGTAATTATACTTCTATATTCATCCAACTGTTTTGATCCATCATGAATTGGTTTAGTTGGAAGTAATTAGACATTCTCACTCAGGTCAGAAAAGACAAACCTGTAAAGAGCTGTGTTAGTTCATACCCCTCGCCCCACCTAGAAGATACAATTTCAGCTTGCTAACAGATGAGGTGATGAATGGAATGTAGATTTCAAGTTGACTTTGTTCTTCCACTCTAATCTTGTTATTCTGCCTAAGATTTCATGGTAATTTTACTCCAAATATTAATATTTTATTACTGTCATAAAATTCCCCAGACTACCTACTAAAAGTAATCAATAATAAAAACAAAGCCTTAAATAATGATAATTCCACTCCCACTAAATGTTCTGGTTCATCTTAATACAGATAGAGCTTATTGCTTTCCATAAAAAGTAGCTGTTAACAAGAAAAAAGAAAAAGAAAAAAAAAACTTACTATAAAATCTTGAACTAGTTTAGTGAATTACCTTCAATACAAAGAGAGGCCAGTCCTTCCCTGTCTGTAATGTAAGGAGGTCACTCTTTCTATTCTGAAGGAAGATCTCTTCTCAGCCTCCTCAAATCCATAATAAGGAGTAGTTGCCTGAATCCTGGGTACATTATTTTTTATGCCCTTCAGACTTAATTATTTTACCTAAGAACATGAAATGCTAGCATTGAATGTTACTTGAAAATACTGTTCACTCTCTGAGAAGACAAAATACCTCCCTCCTTTCACGTCTTTGCCTTAACATGCCAGAAAACTGAACTCTTAATTTGATTTCAGTAATTTTTAAGGTGAGGAAACAATTTGGATTTTTGAGAGTTGAAACAGAACGGGACAGATTAGATAACAGAACCACAGAAAAACTTCAAACGGCTTTTAAAAATTTTATGGTCTTCATTGCAGTTGATTGGTTAGTTAAGAAATAGTTGAGTTACAGCTATAACTTATGATAATGTCTTGATTTTAATTTTCCTCCTGTCTACTTCTCATTCAACAAAAATGAGAGATTTAAAACATTAGTATATAATACCAGTTGAAAATTAAAGAAAATTTTTAGTTTTTTTGTGGCTTCGAAAACTTATGGTAATACTTTTATGTTACATGGCATTTTAATACATCAATTTAGCTATAACTTTGGAAACTAAAATTTTAAGTTTTTGCTCTGGAAGGAGCAGTATCATTTCTTTCCAGAAATTCTGGTGGGTAACTTGATGATTTGACACTAGAAATAATGGGACAAGAAAAACAGCCTGGTTTGACAGAGAGGCCCATTTTAACTTTTGTTGGTATTCACTAGGGTTTCTCACATAAGTACATGTGATAACTTTTAAAATGTCCAATACTGGAAAAAGCAGTTTTAAGAGCTTTAAAGTGTTAGCTCTCACTTAAATATCCTGAAATATCCTCCTGAGATGGCTTGTTAATTCTTAGAGTAGTTCCCTGCCTCACACTCTGTCAATTTGGGAAATTAAAAAAAAAAAAATCCATCCTGACAACACAGCCCATAAAATTTTCCCTTCATATCACTCTTCAGTACCATCTCTGCCTTGAGAGGTTGGATTCTTCATTGCCCCATTCCTGTTACATGACACTAGTCCTCTAAAAGGTCTCCTGCCGCCAGCCCTACCCCTACCCATCTCCTACAGTCAGAGAAATCTTTCCTGAACCTTAATCTGATTTCTCAACTTAAAACAAGATAGTTCCCCTGACAGACAGCATAATAGTATTTCTCAAAACAATATCTGAGAACTTCTAGAAAAAATTTAAATGTTATTCCTTTTTTATAATGATAAATTAACAAGCACACTCTGCCTCCCCAGAATGGATATCTTGTAACTGTGTAAAATACTAAAAATACTAATAGTGCTTGCCTGTCCATGCTACATTTTTTTTTTTCTGAAACAAAGTCTCACTCTGTCGCCTAGGCTGGAGTGCAATGGCGCGATCTCAGCTCAATGCAACCTCCGCCTCCTGGGTTCAAGCAATTCTTCTGCCTCAGCCTCCTGAGTAACTGAAATTACAGGAATGTGCCACCACGCCTGACTAAGTTTTGTAATTTTTTTTTTTTAAGTAGAGACAGGGTTTTGCTGGGTTGACCAGGCTGATCTTGAACTCCTGACCTCAAGTGATCCACCCACTTGGCCTCCCAGAGTGCTGGGATTACAGGCGTGAGCTGCTGCGCCCAGCCATTTTTTCTTTTTCTTTTCTCTCTCTTTTTTTTTTTTGTTTGAGACAGGGTCTCATTCTGTCATTCAGGCTGGAGTGCAGCAGTGCGGTCTTGGCCCACTACAACCTCTGTGTCTCGGGCTCAAGCGATCCTCCCACCTCAGCCTCCCAAGTAGCTGAGACTACAGGCACATGCCACCATGCCTGGCTTATTTTTGTGATTTTTGGTTGAGGTAGGGTTTTGTCATATTGTCTAGGCTGGTCTCGAACTCCTGGGCTCAAGTGATCATCCTCTTGCCTTGGCCTCCAAAGTGCTAGGATTGAAGATGTGAGCCACCCATGCCTGGCCACATCTTGTTTTTTCTAGTGAAACATTTGCTTCTTAAACTGATCCAGGACACATAGCTTTGATCTCAGAGGCATTTCCCTTTTGAAGAGACCCAGTTATTACTTACTTGTGAGAAGCAGTGGCTGACAGGACGAGATTCAAATACCTGAATGTGTAAGAAGAGCCTCTGAGATCTGCCTTGCCCATTCTTTGTACCTGTACTCTAGCCCCTGAGTGACAAGCAGCCCCTGTATAAGCTAGGCCACATGAAGCATTTGCCTTCTCTTTCTTAAGCTGGGCTTTGTCAATGATCTTTCCCTTTCTTCACTCCACCTGCCCTGAACACATAATTCTCTGTAGACTCAGTCTTTCCTGACGACAGCTATAAGGAAAACTCCCATCTCTCCCATCTTGGCTATAGTTAATCTTCACACAGGGAATTGTGTCACTACAAAACTATCCCCAAAATTGGGTGGCGTAAAACAACATTTGTCATCAGCCAGTTTCAGTGGGTCAGGAATCTGGGTGAGCCTTAGCTGAGTACTGTGGCTCTGCATCTCTCATAGTAGACTGTGCTTTCTAGTAACTTGCATGGTTGTTGGATTGAGGTCTCAGTTCCTCACCACCTGTTGACCAGGAGCCTTCCTTTGTTCCTGAACTCACAACAGGACAGCTTGCTTCACCAGAGCAAGCAAGCAAGCAAGCAGGAGGGTAAGAGAGAATACTAGAAAGAGAAAGCATTTCATAGTCTTTAATGAGGTAATCACAGCAGTGACACATCACCTGCTTATTAGAAGAAAGGTGCTAGTCCAGCCCACACTCCAGGGCAGGGGGTGATGTACTAGGCAATTGGGATTACTGGAGACTAAGTAGTCTGTCTACCATAGCCTGTAGGATACCTTAGGGTAAGTATCCCTAAGGATAGGCCCAGGTGAGGAAGCTGTGGGCTGTGGAAGGGTGCTTGTCTTCTCTCAGTCTTGTTTCCCTGACTCTCATGGTGTAGACATCTTGATGCCATGACAATGATTCCAGGGTTTAAAGAGAGGTATGTTTTAAATAATCTGGCTCTTAAATATCATTTGAAAGTCAACTCCCTCGTCTGATCTTCAGCTGAAGAAAAGATGATCTATTTTAGTGCTAGAAGAACTCTGTGTTGGACTTACTAAGAAAAGGTGATATAGCTCACTGAGATAGTGCATTCTTAAGAGATTTGCAAATTTAATTTTTCTGGGTTTATATCCTGAATTTAACTTCTAACCTGGAGTATGATGAGAGTCTTCTGGATTTTCAAATGTGATCCCTATTGAACTGCTGCACTTTGTTTACTTTCTTTTCTCTGAGCAGTGAGCTACTTGACAGCCTAGTCCATGCCCAATTCACTTCTAATATCAGTATTCTGGCTCTCAATATTCTTAAAAATGTGTACTAATATTTTTCTGTAGTCAATATATTCAGTACTAAATTTGCTGGTATTGCCAGGGTTTTAATAGTTGAGAATTTTTCAGGTCTTTTTCTGGCATACATACTTAAAAGGAGTGACCTGGGACTGTGATACCTGTAATTTTTGTGTTATTTTTCTAGGTAGTTAAGGCATTAACAGTTTTTGCCCTTGGATCAAAGTTCTCTACTTTTCTTTCCACAGCTTCTAAATATTTCTTCCTTTTGAGTCAAGGGAATTGCCCTGATTTTACGATGACATTTGGGTACGATATTTAAACTGTTAAAAGTTATAAAAACGACCCTTTGGTATTAAATGTAATAAGTGGCTCTGAATTGAATACATGCACAGGTTCTCCTAAATGAACTTTGTGAGTCTGAACTGCTCCAGTTATGTATTCTCATTGTAATTAGATTCTATGACATTCTCTCATCCCCCAAGAGTATGCCAGGCCATGAAGGTTCCTCATGGCTTGAGGTTGATGTATACTTTGGGTCTTTTGGGGTATTGGCTTTCATCTTTCAACTCCTGTGTGAGACTTGTAGTACTGATCGACGGTCATCTCCAGTCATGAAGAGGCAGGTGTCTCTGCAGCAAAACAAAACTAGTTATCCCTAAGAGATCTATAGCAGCCTTCAAATAGAGGGAGCATGGACAACTTCTAGAACTGACCTATCTTTGCTCAGCCTTTCCTTATCAAGAATATATTCTTTTTTTTTTTTTTTTTTTTCTGAGATAGAGTCTCGCTCTGTCACCCAGGATGGAATGTAGTGGAGTGATCTCGGCGCACTGCAACCTCTGCCTCCCCAGTTCAAGTGATTCTCCTGCTTCAGCCTCCCAAGTAGCTGGGATTACAGGTGCATGCAACCGTGCCCAGCTAATTTTTTGTATTTTTAGTAGAAACAGGATTTCACCACGTTAGCCAAGCTGGTTTTGAAGGTGATCCACCTGCCTTAGCCTCTCAAAGTGCTGGGATTACAGGTGTGAGCCACCACACCTGGCAAGAAAATTTTTTTTACTCGTGGTTACGCTGCACTGTGTTCGTTTTTACTGGCTTGTATTTCTTCGTAACTCTAAAATATTGTCATGCTCAAAGGTTTTAAATTAGACTATAAACATCTCAATATCAGAACTTATTCTCTTCTCTCTCTCTCTTTTGATATCTTGGATATCTTTCCCCATTGTATATCATCTACCATAACACCACTCCAGACACATTTCTCAACAGAAGTCAACACATAGAAGGAAGTCTAGTCGGCCGGGCGTGGTGGCTGACACCTGTAATCCCAGCACTTTGGGAGGCCATAGTGGGCGGATCACGAGGTCAGAAGATTGAGACCATCCTGGCTA
Source organism: Cacajao melanocephalus (assembly GCA_963573385.1). Taxonomy (NCBI): domain Eukaryota; kingdom Metazoa; phylum Chordata; class Mammalia; order Primates; family Pitheciidae; genus Cacajao; species Cacajao melanocephalus. Next base: position 38,125 of record CAUYLG010035441.1, read on the forward strand.
GCACTGTGAAACCCCATCTCTACTAAAATACAAAAAGTTAGCTGGGCGTGGTGGCACGTGCCTGTAGTCCCAGCTATTCGGGAGGCTGAGGCAGGCAGCTTGAACCAAGAGGTGGAGGTTGCAGTGAGCTGAGATCGTGCCACTGCACTCCGCCTGGGGGACAGAGCGAGACTGTCTAAAAAAAAAAAGGGAAGAAAGTCTAGTCTAGATTTATTGGTGATGCATTCATTACAGTAGATCAGAGATGAGGGGGTGGGACAGGTCTGGACTCTTGCAGTGAGAGATGAACGAGAGTTCCAGAAGGCTTTCAACAACATTCAGTTAACTGTACATGGGTAGAGTTGGGTGACAGTCTCTCCTTTGACTTTCTAAGTGCACCAGTGTATGCTACTGCCATGAAATTGCACTGTAATATTTTCTAGTTGTGATTTATTCACAGCGTAATATGCTTCTAGTTCTGGCTTGACTTTTCCCCCAGGAAGAGCCTAAAATCTCTTCATTATAATATAGACAGTGTACTGCACTTTGAATACAAATTTATCCATGTTCAGAGTAATTTTTCTTGTGATTGTCTCTACCCTGGAGAAGTGCCTTTAATGAATTACATACAAATTGTGTAATTTAAGAAGTTAATTTGGTTTTCTGGTTACACAGGACTAAAAACAGCCCTTGTAGAAAGAGATGATTTCTCATCAGGGACCAGCAGCAGAAGCACTAAATTGATCCATGGTGGTGTGAGATATCTTCAGAAGGCCATCATGAAGTTGGATATTGAGCAGGTAATTGTGTATGCTGGTTGTTAAACGAAAATTGCGACTATGCTTTTTTCTACCCAATTAAATCAGTTTTTTTTTTTTAAATGGCTTTTAGCATTTCTTCCTGTTGGAAATACCTATTTATTCTGCTGGAATATCTTTCAGGAGAGGAGTGTCAGTTCTTTCCTGTAGTATTATGTTTACAGGTAATCAGGGGCTTTTTCTTCACAGGCATGTTGAAGTAGCAGATTTACAAAATCACTTTTGGATCTGTTGACTTTTAACAATTGTGATTGGGTTTTGGCCAATGGCTACCAAATTACTACTTTGCAAGTACTTTGAGGGGAGCTATCTTGTAATGCAGGGGGAGTGCGAAATTGATCCTCTTAACTACAACTGCAGTCACAGGCTCATATTGTCACTGACATATTCTGAAGGAAAAGATGATCTGAGTCATGCTTCTCTTATGTCACACTTTATTGTGTCCAGCCTGCCACCATTTGAAAACTGCCAAGGCAGTGTAGAAGATGACATTTCCCAGAGGGATTAAAAAAAAAAATCTGCTGAACTTCCTATCTGCTTTCCGTACATGAAAAACACAGCAGCACTGGCTTGACATTGTCAAGTTTTGAATCTGTTTCCTTTTTTTTTCCTTGACAAGTCAGTTTTGAATCTGTCCTCTTTTCTTATATTTCTCTTCAGTATCATGATAGATGCAAAGAAAACAGCATAGGGTTTAGAATCAGCTAACTTGTGATGTGTACAGGCTTATTTACTCAACATCTATGAGTCTGTTTTCTTATTTGTAAAATTAGTGTTATAATAGCAATGCTGGCTTTTTAGAGAGGCATAATGAGGACTACAGCAGTTAAGACAAAAAGCCTGTTTATAATCTGTAAAATACTGTGTAACTGTTAAGTAGCATCATTGCTTGGTTTTGTGAAGGCAAGACGAAAACTTTTAGCATGAATTTGAACAATCTGTTATCCCACACAGAAAAAATATTAAGGGGAACTGAGAAAGGGAGACAATCCAGAGGAGGCAAGATAAATGACTACAATAATCTTGTAACTCAAGTCAGGAAAATATCTTACACCTGGGAACTCTGACAGCATGTTTTTCTCCTATGCAAATACAGTTAAGGTTTCTAAAAAATCTTTGAGGTTGACAGCATGATGTATTATTAGAAATTTGATTAGGAGGGAGCTATCCTCACTCAGAGGTAGAAGGTTCCTGTGTATCAATCAGTTGGCAGGGTGTCTATTTGCCATTTGAAAATATTATGATCTGTTACTGCCAAACTAATTTTCTCTGTTTTGCCTTTCAGTATAGGATGGTAAAAGAAGCCCTTCATGAGCGTGCCAACCTGCTAGAAATTGCTCCCCATTTATCAGCTCCATTGCCTATAATGCTTCCAGTTTACAAGTAAGCCTTTTGATATCACCTGTATGCATTTGCTTCTCTGTGGTCCGTAGAACAACATTTTTAATGGAAATAATCCCTCAATGCATATTTTGTAATTTGGTTTCAACTGGTCCTAATCTTTAATCCTTTTTAAATATTTTCCTTTGTTGTAGTTAAAAGTATGACTTTTCTTAAATTACTCTCTACTCGCTTATCTCTAGATTTTAAAAGAAGGTCATGTTCTGTATTTGGAATTAGTAGTTTCTTACTCTAGTTTCTGAGAGTATATAGATGAGCAACTGCATTTGCACCAAGGAACGTAAGAGGATCACGTGCAGACTGTGTACTGCTGAGCTAAAGTATCCTGTTGTAAAATTGAAATATACCATATACCCACTTGAAACCCAAGCCATTTTGAGTCATGTTAAGTGTCCAAGATAACCAAGGCTGAAATTTGGTTAGGAGGTGTCAGATTATGAATTATAAAACTCAATTTTTCCTAATGTTCTTAGAGCTATCCATGAAATTCCCTTACACTGGAATTCAGGTAGTATGAAAAAGTGGATTATGTAACTGTTTTAGCCACATGAGTATTGTAGGGGGCTAGAAACAGATTATTTATAATTTTGTTCACCCTTTGTCCTAGATCACTTAAGACTTTCTGAACCAGTGATTCTCAATCTTGGGTGCACATTGTCATCATCCAGGCCCCCACCCTAGTCTGTCTAGTTAAATCAATCTCTGGATGTATGTGGCTTAGGCATCAGTATTTATTTTTAATGTTCCCCAGAGAGTTCTAATATTCAGCCAGGTTGAGAACAACTGCCTCAGACAAGATTCATTTAAAATCTCATTGATTTATTTACTTATAGACTTCAGCTAGGTTGGTGTCAAAAATAGTTACATAAATCTGTTTCTTTTACAGTCCACTTCTAGGTATGCTTTGTTTTTCTTAAATGAAAAGTGTCTTGTAGTGTAAGGTAATATTCTATAATGCTGTACTCTGTTTCTAAAGAACTTCCCCCCTATTTATGCTGTAGGTGGTGGCAATTACCTTACTACTGGGTAGGAATCAAGCTATATGATTTGGTTGCAGGAAGTAATTGCCTGAAAAGCAGTTATGTCCTCAGCAAATCAAGAGCCCTTGAACATTTCCCAATGCTCCAGAAGGACAAACTGGTAGGAGCAATTGTCTACTATGATGGTATGTAATATTGTTTTTCCTTACAAGATACTTTCACTCATGACACTTATAGTATATTCTTAAAGAGATAATTTTGCATCCTTACTTTAAATACATATCTTATACAACACACAAATGCACTTGCATGCACATATTCACTATATTCTCTAATAGTGGCTGAAAAACTAACCATAATGTTTTACCTTTAATATTGTTTATTTTACATATTTGTTTTCTTCTTTGATTTCTACTTTTGTCTCATGGTTGGTTTGGTCCATTTCTCTTCATTATGAATTTGGTCCCCACCCTCATGCCATGTAATTTGTTATGTGTTTGCTAGTGAATATTTACCTTATGAATATATTATAATGTTGAAAGCAGCTGAGGATATGTTAGGTTTTCTAGATGAAGCCTCTATTTTCAAGGGGTTATAAACCTAGGGAAAAAAATGCCCCCTGGGCTGAAATTGACATGTTTGTATTTTTCACAGGACACAATTCTTGAATGTATAATTTATGTGATGAAGGTAGATGAACATTGCATCTGTTAAAGTGTGCTCTCAGTTTTTATTGCTCATTTTATTGTGTTAGATGTTTTCTAGTAGTGACATTACCTAGTGCCCATTTGCCATGTGTTCAATGTTCATTTTTTTTTGCATGTGTGCAATATAATTTTATTTGAAGGAACACTTAATATATCTCCAGGTGGACCACAAAACAGTATAAAACAAAACAGGCAAAGCCATTTGTAAAATTTTACTAGTAGTTTTAAAGAGTGCATGGGATTGGAATATAGTCCAAGGATGTCCATTTATAAGGAAATAGCTGAACGCAGATAATTATACATGTTTAATAAAAATTTGTGATGCAGAGGACAGCTTAGATCAGTATCTCAGCCCTCACACCCCCCCCCATTATATTATCCTTTCTATTTAGTATTAGATATCTAAACTCCTAGCAAGAAGAATTTGTTGTTGTTGTTTTATTTTTTTCAGGATACTTTGATATTTATACTGAATACTATGGGATGTTCTCAAGGCTATCCCTGTGTTTTTTTCCTCTTTCCAGTGGTACATTTCTGAACTAATTCAGCTGTCTGTCAGGCTTTTATATATAAATGCAAAAAGTATATGTGCAGGGAGAGAAAAGGGGACCAAAGTCAAGGAAATGTCCTAGGAACAACAATATTAGAAAAATGTTAAGGGTCTTAGGCAAACATTAAAAGCTAGAAAATTCACGGTTTGTAGTGCCTTCCAGCATCTGAACACCATAGGGGGGCCACTTATCTACTTTTTTGGTGCCCTTGATTGAGCCTACATGTTAAAGGACAACCTTAACTGCGAATTTGCTTTCTCTGCATCAGACCCTTAATGTTAATCTATTGTAGTTTATTGGGTGATTATAGTAAAGAGGTTTTTGGTCCAGGAGGAGTAAGAAGGCATTCTGTAAATAGCATCCTGCCCATTCTGATGGGAATGTCTGTGGCCTTTCTCTCTTATTACTAATCCCTCCTGCACAAACCTTCTCATATACTTACTCATTTTCTCTACCTTGTTATGTATTGGGCGCTAACTAATTTTATTTATAAGCTTGTGAATATCTGAATCTTTTAAAAATAAATATTAGTGGCTGGGCAAGGTGGCTCACACCTGTAATCCTAGCACTTTAGGAGGCTGACGCAGCAGATCGCTTGAGCCCAGTTTGAGACCAACATGGCAAATCCTCATCTCTACTAAAAATACAAAAAATTAGCCAGGTGTGGTGGCATGCACTTGTAGTCCCAGCTACTTGGGGGGATGAGGTAGCTGCAATGAGCTGAGATCCCACCATTACACTCCAGCCTGGGTTACAGCGTGAGACCCTATCTCAAAAAAAAAAAAAAAAAAGAAAGAAAGAAAAGAAGTATTAGTGAATGTCAGACATCCTGTTTTACATTGGTTTGGCATTGTTGTGAATTATAGATTCTTATTGATTCTACATGGAGAAGCCAAGGGAAACCTTTGTTACACAATGTAGAAGAAACATTCTCTTAGAATCATGAGGAAAAAGAATTCATTTTTCTTTTGGGAAATGGAGTCTTGCTCTGTCATCGAGGCTGAAGTGCAGTGGCATGATCTCGGCTCACTGCCACCTCCGCCTCCCGGGTTCAAGGACTCTGCTGCCTTAGCTGGGACTACAGGTGTGTGCCACCATGCCTGGCTGATTTTTAAAATTTTTTTAGAGACAGGGTTTCACTGTGTTAGCCAGGATGGTCTCGATCTCCTGACCTTATGATCTACCTGCTTCTGGCTCCCAAAGTGTTGGGATTACAGGCGTGAGCCACCACCCCTAGCCAAGAATTCTTTAGTCTAGAATTGATCTTTATAGCCCGTTACAGGTTACAAAATTATGAGCTTAGTAAAAATTTCTGAAAAATTTAAAAGGTATCATTTAAAACATTTTCAAATTGCTCTTTGGAAATTGGTTATAAAATTTTAAGTCTTGAACAAAAGGTGTGTCGGGATTGGCACGTCTGCCGGGGACTCTTGGCCAGCAAGAGTGTCCCAATACCTGGAAGAGACAGTGCACAAGAAATAAAGATAGACAGATGGGGTCTGGAGGACTGAATAGGCAATGCCTAGACAGCGATTTTATTTGTGCATAGGGTCCCAATATATACTTTCAGTTTTCAGCAGCTGAAGTCAACCCACATTGTTGATTTTATACAATAAAGGGGAACAAAAAGTTACAACATAGAAGGTCTGGGGTAGAAGATAAAATACTAGTAAACGAAAGGAGTACTTAATCAGGGGCCATAAAAGAGAACATGAGAATCACAAAACAAGAAGGTGATTTTCTTATCTATTGAGCAAGGGTTTACATTTGGAAAGGGGATATTCCTTAAGGGTCGGAAGGAATCACAAATCCTCAAAGGCAACAATCTCCAAGAGTCGCATGAATGGCCACAGGGCCTAGGCAGTGCTCAGTAAACGTCATAAAACTAGCCCAGAACAGGATTTAAGATAAAACACAATGTCTAGTAAGACCCCACAGCCATCACCAAGCCATTGTGTCGGCATCAGGGAGTCTAAAATAACTTCAGCAGAATCATCCATTTTTAGTTCCTGCTTCCTCATAGCTCGACTGCCTCC
>CAUYLG010035442.1:0-42147 GCA_963573385.1 Cacajao melanocephalus
GTTAATCTGATTTAGCTCTTTGTAGATTCTGGATATTAGCCCTTTGTCAGATGGGTAGACTGCAAAATTTTTTTCCCATTCTGTTGGTTGCTGGTTCACTCTACTGATTGTTTCTTTTGCTGTACAGAAGCTCTGGAGTTTAATTAGATCTCAATTGTCTATTTTGGCTTTTGTTGTCATTGCTTTTGGTGTTTTAGCCATGAAGTCCTTGCCTAGGCCTATGTCCTGAATGGTTTTGCCTAAGTTTTCTTCTAGGGTTTTTATGGTGTTAGGTATTCTGCTTAGATCTTTAATCTATCTGGAGTTAATTTTAGTGTAAGGTGTCAGGAAGGGGTCCAGTTTCTGCTTTCTGCACATGGCTAGCCAGTTTTCCCAACGCCATTTATTAAACAGGGAATCCTTTCCCCATTGCTTGTTTTTCTCAGGTTTGTCAAGGATCAGATGATTGTAGATGTGTGGTGTTGCTTCTGAGGCCTCTGTTCTGTTCCATTGGTCTATGTCTCTGTTTTGGTACCAGTACCATGCTGTTTTGATTACTGTAGCCTTGTGGTATAGCTTGAAGTCAGGCAGCATGATGGCTCCAGCTTTGTTCTTTTTGCTTAGGATTATTTTGGCTATGCAGGCTCTCTTTTGGTTCCATATGAAGTTTCAAGTGGTTTTTTCCAATTCTGTGAAGAAGGTCATTGGTAGCTTGATGGGGATAGCATTGAATCTATAAATTACTTTGGGCAGTATCCCCATTTTCACGATGTTGATTCTTCCCAACCATGAGCATGGGATGTTTTTCCATATGTTTGTGTCCTCTCTTATTTTGTTGAGCAGTGATTTGTAGCTCTCCTTGAAGAAGTCCTTTACATCCTTTGTTAGTTTTATTCCTAGATATTTTATTCTCTTTGTAGCAATTGCAAATGGGAGTTCACTTTTGATTTGGCTCTCTGTTTGTCTGTTATTGGTGTATAGAAATGCTTGTGATTTCTGCATATTGATTTTGTATCCTGAGACTTTGCTGAAGTTGCTTATCAGTTTCAGAAGATTTTGGGCTGAGCCAGTGGGGTCTTTTAAATATACAATCATGTCATCTTCGAATAGAGACAATTTGACTTCCTGTCTTCCTGTGTGAATATGCTTTATTTCTTTCTCTTGCCTGATTGCCCTGGCTAGAACTTCCAATACTGTATTGAATAGGAGTGGTGAGAGAGGGCATCCTTGTCTTGTGCCAGATTTCAAAGGGAATGCTTCCAGTATTTGCCCTTTCAGTATAATATTGGCTGTGGGTTTGTCGTAAACAGCTTTTATTATTTTGTGATACATACCATTGATGCCTAGTTTATTGGGGGTTTTTAGCATAAAGGCTGTTGAATTTTGTCACAGGCCTTTTCTGCATCTATTGAGATAATCATGTGGTTTTTGTCTTTGGTTCTGTTTATGTGATGGATTACATTTATAGACTTGAGTATGTTGAACCAGCCTTGCATCCCTGGGATGAAGCCTACTTGATCATGATGAATAAGCTTTTTGATTTGCTGTTGCATTCTGTTTGCCAGTATTTTATTGAAGATTTTTGCATCAGTGTTCATCGTGGATATTGGCCTGAAGTTTTCTTTTTTAGTTGTGTCTCTGCCCAGTTTTGGTATTAGGATGTTGTTGGTCTCATAAAATGAGTTAGGGAGGATTCCCTCCTTTTGTATTCTTTGGAATAGTTTCAGAAGGAATGGTACCAGCTCCTCTTTGTAAGTCTGGTAGAATTTGGCTGTAAACCCAACCTTTTTTGGTTGGTAGGCTATTAATTGCTGCCTCAACTTCAGCTCTTGTTATTGGTCTATTCAGGGTTTCAACTTCTTCCTGGTTTAGTCTTGGGAGAGTGCAAGTGTCCAGGAATTTATCCATTTCTTCCAGATTTACTGGTTTGTCTGCATAGAGTTGTTTGTAGTAATCTCTGATGGTAATTTGTATTTCTGTGGAATTGGTGGTGATGTCCCCTTTATCATTTTTTATTGCATCTATATGATTCTTCTCTCTTTTCTTTTTTATTAGTCTGGCTAGCAGTTTATCTATTACGTTGATCTTTTCAAAAAACCAGCTCCTGGATTTGTTGATTTTTTGAAGGGCTTTTTATGTCTCTATCTCCTTCAGTTCTGCTCTGATCTTAGTTATTTCTTGTCTCCTGCTAGCTTTTGAGTTATTTTTATCTTGCTCCTCTAACTCTTTCAATTTTGATGATAGGGTGTCAATTTTAGACCTTTCCTTGCTCCTCATGTGGGCATTTATTGTTATGAATTTCCCTCTAGACTCTGCTTTAAATGTGTCCCAGAGATTCTGGTATGTTGTGTCTTCATTCTCGTTGGTTTCAAAGAATGTGTTTATTTCTGCCTTCATTTCATTATTTATCCAGTCTACATTCAGGAGCCAGTGGTTCATTTACCATGACGTTGTGCAGTTTTGAGTTAGTTTGTTAATCCTGAGTTCTAGTTTGATTGCACTGTGGTCTGAGAGACTGTTTCTTATGATTTCCGTTCTTTTGCATTTGCTGAGGAGTGATTTACTTCCAATTATGTGGTCAATTTTAGAGTAAGTGCAATGTGGTGCTGAGAAGAATGTATATTCTGTGGATTTGGGGTTAAGAGTTCTGTAAATATCTATTAAGTTTGCTTGGTCCAGATCTGCATTTGAGTCCTGGATTTCCTTGTTGATTTTCTGTCTCATTGATCTGTCTAATATTGACAGTGGATAGTAGTCTCCCACTATTATTGTGCAGGAGTCTAAGTCTCTTTGTAGGTCATTAAGGACTTGCCTTATGTATCTAGGTGCTCCTGTGTTGGGTGCGTATATATTTAAGATTGTTAGCTCTTCTTGTTGTATTGATCGTTTTACCATTTTGTAATGCCCTTCTTCGTCTCTTTTGATTTTTGTTGGTTTAAAGTCCATTTTATCAGAGACTAGGATTGCCACCCCTGCTTTTTTTTGCTCTCCATTTGCTTGGTAAATCTTCTTCCATTCCTTTATTTTGAGTCTATGTGTGTCTTTGCACATGAGATGGGTTTCCTGAATACAGCACATCAGTGGTTCTTGGCTTTTTATCCAATTTGCCAATCTGTGTCTTTTGATTGGGGCATTTAGTCAATTTACATTTAATGTTAATATTGTCATGTGTGAATTTGATCCTGCCATTTTATTACTGGTTGGTTGTTTTGCCCTTTGGTTGGTTTAATTTCTTCATTGCATCGTTGGTCTTTACCATTTGGTTCTTTTTTGCAGTGGCTGGTACTGGTTTTTCCTTTCTGTGTTCAGTGCTTCCTTCAGGAGCTCTTGCAGGGCAGGTCTGGTGGTGACAAAATCTCTCAGCTATTGCTTGTACATAAAGGATTTCATTTCTCCTTCACTTATGAAGCTTAGTTTGGCTGGATGTGAAATTCTAAGCTGAAAGTTCTTTTAAGGATATCAAATATTGGCCCCCACTCTCTTCTGGCTTGTAGGGTTTCTGTGAAGAGATCTGCTGTGAGTCTGATGTGCTTCCCTTTGTGGGTGACCCAACCTTTCTCTCTGGCTACCCTTAGTATTTTTTCCCTTGTTTCAACCCTGGTGAACCTGACGATTATGTGCCTTGGGGTTGCTCTTGTAGAGGAGTGCCGTTGTGGTGTTCTCTGTATTTCTTGTATTTGAATGTTGGCCTGCCTTGCTAGGTTGGGGAAGTTCTCCCAGATAATATCCTGAAGAGTGTTTTCCAGCTTGGATTCATTCTCCCCGTCATCTTCCATTACACCAATCAGGCACAGATTAGGTCTTTTCACATAATCCCATATTTCTTGATGGTTTTGTTCATTTATTTTCACTCTTTGTTCTCTTTTCTTGCCTTCTCATTTTATTTCATTGATTTGATCTTCAATCTCTGTTATCCTTTCTTCGGCCTGATCTATTCGGATTTGAAACTTGTGTATGCTTCATAAAGTTCTTGTGCTGTGTTTTTCAGCTCCATCAATTTATTTATGTTCTTCTCTAAGCTGTTTATTCTAGTTAGCATTTCGTCTAACCTGTTTTCAAGGTTTTTAGTTTCTTTACATTGGGATAGACCATGTTCCTTTAACTCAGAGAAGTTTGTTATTACCCACCTTCTGAAGCCAGCTTCTGTCAATATGTCAAATTCGTTCTCCGTCCTGCTTTGTTCCCTTGCTGTGAGGCATTGTGAACTCGTGATAGGGGAGAGACATTCTGGTTTTTGATGGTTTTATTCTTCTTGCACTGGTTTCTCCCCATCTCTTGGATTTATATAGTTTTGATCTCAGGTAGCTGCTTGGGGAGGCAGCCTTTCCTTTATCTGCCTGCAGAGGTGCTACTGGGCTGCCACAGATTCAGTTGAGCCGCATCTTTTATTTACTCAGGAAAATTAGGCCGGTTTCTGTAATGGTGGCTTCCCTTCCCCTGCTGAGCTGGATCATTCCTGGTCGCTGTCTACCTGATGTTCTGGGTACCTAACTCTGGAGTGAGAGTTTTTTGGCCTGCTGGGCTTTGTGCAGCAGGGGGACCGTCCTGCCGTTTGGGCTGTTTCCCTGCGTTCTGTTCCCCTTCTTACTGTGGGGCAGGTAGCTCTATTCCACCGGCTTTTTGGCTTTCTCGGCGTCAGCCAGTGATTCTGCCTAGATTTATGCTGACTGCCCCAGAGCCTGCCGAAGCTGCTGTTCTGCCCTGTTCAGGCAGCTTGCTAAGGCTTTTCAGCCCGGTGAAGATCTCCTGTTCTGTGAGTTGTAGAGGGCTTGGGTAGAGCGCAGTATCCGAACCAAAGTCCCAGAGGGGGAGATACCCCGGTCCACCCATCGGTTGCATGCTGCTCCTGGGTGGGGCACTGCCCCACCTTGTGCAACTTGCCCTATTTGGTTTATACCCACTGTCTGACCAGACCCACAAAATGAACCTGGTATCTCGTTTGGAATTGTGGAGACCACTTGGATTCTGCGTCTCTCTCACTGGGAGCTGCTTTCTGGAGCTGCCTCTTATTTGGCCATCTTGGGATCCCCTTTTCCAGTTAAACAATTTTAAGAAAAAAAAATATGTATTGTATTGGCAAGTATCTCATTATTTAAGACCCAGCTCAAATACAGCTTTTCTCTGAAGACTTCCTGATTATCTAGAAAATTATGTGTCTTTATAATCTTCCAATACATTCTTCTTTCCATGTTTTGTTGCTGTTATTTTCATTATTAGAGTATCTTCTCCAGTAGGCAGTTCGATTGGGAGTTCTGGGAGGATGAGAACCATATTCTCAGGCCTGACACAGTGACTGGGACTCAATACTGTGTCATCTAAGAACATAGCTGCCAGCCAGTTCTGGGATTTTTAGCAATAAGAAGGACATATGGCACTTGGGAAGTTTGCTTCACATCTGTTATCTGCCTGTTGCCCTCCCACTATCAAAGTGTTTGAGATTGTTATTGTCATCTTCACTTTAAAATTAGACACCGTACAGGCCAGGTGTGGTGGCTCACGCCTGTAATCCCAGCACTTTGGGAGGCCAAAGCCAGTGGATCACCTGAGGTCTGGCGTTTGAGACCAGCCTGACCAACATAGTGAAACCCCATCACTACCTAGTGAAAATACAAAATTAGCTGGGTGAGGTGGCACACGCCTGTAATCCCAGCTACTTGGGAGGCTAAGGCAGGAGAATTGCTTGAACCCAGGAGGTGGAGGTTGCAGTGAACTGAGATTGCACCACTGCACTCCAGCCTGGGCGACACAGTACAGAGAAATTAAATGACTTTTCAAAAGGTACACAATGAATAAAAGTCTGGGCTGTAACGACATTTTCAGTTCTCAGTGCTGTAAAGCGATGTTATGCCCTTCCTTGAGGTTGCCTCCCTTAAGGTGTCTATTAAGAAATCGAATTCATGCTTTTTCCTGGTATAAGGCAGATATTTTAAGGTAGAAGGAAAAGTGACAAATCTTACATAAAACTCTAGAAGAAAGGCTACTGTTGTTTGAACCTAGTGTCAAGGCTTCGTTTTTTTTTTGGTTTCTATTTCTGTCAACTTGGAGACAGAGTGCTTCGTCACTACTGTTATTTTACCAATATTTTCCAGCAGAGGGCGCTCCAAGCATTTTACAACATTTCCTACGGCGCCTTTGATCCCCCAATGTCCCTGCCCCCATCCCAAAGACCTATGTTTTGGCCTAATTCTTCTGGTGCCAAGTCATTGAAAGGTCCTGTTTGCCCCTTGGGATGTACTAGGAGCTGGTAGTGTTTGAGAGATATTCTGCATTTTATTAAACCTCTCCATATTCAATTCAGTGGGTCATATTTAAATATGAAATACAGAGGATAATTTTAATGCTTAATTTGCTATAGTTAGAGATCATGCTAGGTGATGATTAAATGATAACAATTATGCTTTCCCAACGCTACCCCCCAAAGGTGTAGTTTATTGAATTCATCTCAAATGATGACAAAGGGATATTTTTATACTTTCTTCATTTGGCAGCTCAAATATAGTCATGTGTCACTGAACATGATTCTGAGAAATGCATCACTTTATCTTGTGAACATCAGGGTGTGTGCTTATATGAGCCTAGATGGGATAGCCTACTACATACCTGGGCTATATGGTCTAGCCTATTGCTCCTAGGCTACAAACCCACATGGCATGTTACTGTACTGAACACCCATAGGCAACTAGAATACAATGATATTTGTGTATCTAAACATAGGAAAGGTACAGTAAAAATATGGTGTAAAAGATACGAAATGGTACATGTTTCGGACACTTTACCCTCCATGTAGCTTGCAGGACTGGAAGCTACTCTGGGTGAGTCAGTGAGTGAGTGGTGAGTGAATGTGAAGGCTTAGGACATCCCTGCCCATTATGTAGACTTTATAAACACCATACAGTCAGGCAACGCTATAAATAAAATTTATTTATTTATTCAAATATTTTTTCTTTCTCTGGCAATAAACTAACCCTAGCTTACTGTGATTGCTTTACTTTATAAACTTTAAAACTTTTTCAACTTTTAGATTCTTCTTTAATATCATAGCTTTCAATAAAAACACACTGCACAGCCGTTCAAAAATATTTTCTTTATATCTGTATTCTATAAGCTGTTTTCTATTACTTTTTCTTTTTAAAGTTTTGGTTAAAAACAAAGACACAAGCACACATTAGCCTAGGCCTACACAGCGTCAGGATCGTCAGTATCACTGTCTTCCACCTCCACATCTTGCGCCACTGGGAAGGTCATCTCGGGCAATAACCCGCATGGAGCTGTCATCTCTGTGACAATAATGCCTTCTGGAATACCTCCTGGAGGACCTTCCCCAGGCTGTTTTACAGCTAACTTTTTCTGAAATAAGTAAGAGTATACTCTAAAATAGCAATAAAAAGTAAAGTAAATAAAGCAGTAACATAGTCATTTATTATCAAGTATTACAGAATGTATGTAATTGTGTGTACTATACTTTTATACCACTGGCAGCACAGTAGGTTTGTTTACACTAACATCACTATAAACACATGAGCATGAGTAATGCTTTGTGCTAGATCATTATGATGGCTGTGACATCACTAGGAGAAAGGAATTTTTCAGCTCCACTATAATCTTATGAGACCACCCACACATGCAGTCCTTTGCCGAACAAAACATTTTTATGTGGTTTATAATTGTACTTTAAAGTATCTCTACATCTACAGTATGGACCCAGAACTCATTCTACTCTAAATGTAGTTCTTCATCCAACAATTGAATGTTGATTGTGACAAATAGTTGGCTCACTTGCATTTTGGTGGTTTATATAATGTCTAAACAGTGACAAAGAACATGTCGAGCACTTCTAAAAGATACATTTAGCCTGAAATTAGTATTTTTTAAATATTGTTTAAAATAGAAAATCAAAGAATAAAAAAAGTAAATGGAAAAAAGTATCGAATACCTTCAATCAAGATGTTGTAGGCATAAATGGTAACATGATAACAATTTCTTTTATAAAAAAAATCTAGGCAGACCAGGGTGGGCACAGTACCTCACACCCACAGTCCCAGAACTTTGGGAGGCTGAGGCAGGCAAATCACCTGAGATCGGGAGTTCGAGACCAGCCTAACCAACATGGAGAAACCCTGTCTTTACTAAAAATACAAAATTAGCCAGGCATGGTGGTGCATGCCTGTAATCCCAGCTACTCGGAAGGGTGAGGCAGGAGAATCGCTTGAATCCAGGAGGTGGAGGTTGTGATGAGCTGAGATCACCCCATTTCACTCCAGCCTGGGCAACAAGAGTGAAACTCCATCTGGGGGTGCGGGAGGCGGGGCAAAAAACAAAACAAAACAAACCTAGGCCGACCAAAGATTTAAACATACAATGTAAAATTCAAAATTTTAGAAGAAAATATCTTTACATCCCAGAAATAGGAAATGTTTCTCAAAGAAGATATTTGAAAAAAAAACACAACCCACTAGGTAAATAGGTAAAATTTGATCAGTTTGATTACATTCTTTTCTTATTTTTTGAGTCAGAGTCTTGCTCTGTTGCCCAGGCCAGAGTGCAGTGCACAATCTCAGCTCACTGCAACCTTTGTCTCCTGGATTTAGGCCATTCTTGTGCCTCAGCCTTCCGAGTAGCTGGGACTATAGGCGTGCACCACTACCCCCAGCTAATTTTTGTGACCCGCCTGCCTCGGCCTCCCAAAGTGCTGGTAATACAGGCATGAGCCACGCACCCAACCAGTCTGATTACATTCTCATCAAAAGATACCTACCACTGGCGTTTGAGATTAGTCTGGGCAACATGGTGAAATCCCATCTCTACTAAAAATACAAAAAAATTAGCCAGGCGTGGTGGCTCATGCCTGTAATCCCAGCTACCCAGGAGGTTAAGACAAGGAAAATGGCTTGAACCTGGAAGGCGGAGGTTGCAGTGAGCCAAGATCAGGCCACTGAACTCCAGCCCTGACGGCAAAGTGAGACTCCATCTCAAAAAACACACACAAAAAATACCATTAGAAAGCAAGATTATCAAAAGATATCATTAAAAAGTAAGACAACAAGCCACAAACTGGGAGAAGATATTTAATACTCACATAATGCATAGAGGATTACTATTCAGAATATTTAAAAATTACTCCTAAAAAAACTAATTGAAAAAAAAGAACAAAAATTTAATAGAACAATGGACCAAAAAATTGAACATGGATTTTACAAAAAAGGGAATCTGAATTGGTAATAAATATATTAAGCATATTAAAACCTCATTCATAACTAGATAAGTGCAAATTATGATCACAAGATTAGGAAAAAAATTAAAACCACAAGATACTATTTTATGTCTACCATTGGTATAAATTAAGAAGTCTGGTAAAACCAAATCTTAGCCAGGATGTAGGATCACTGGAATCCTCAGAAAACTTTGTTACAAGTGTGCATTGATATGGCAATCTTGGAAGACAATTTGGCATTTTTTAGTGACATCAGAGTCACACATATTATAAAACTAGCAATTCCACTTTTAGAGAAACTCTTGTATTTGCTATGTACCCTTATACATATACACAAGTGTCCACAGCAGCACTGTCTGTAATAGTAAAAACCTGGAATTAACCCAAATATCCATCAACAAGCTAAGTATATTATGGTATATTCATATGATACAATAGTAGATAGCAGTGAAAAATGAAGAAACCACAGCCATGTGTAGCAACAGGGATGAATCTCACAAGTATAATATTGAATAAGAAAAGCAGATTGGAGGGCCGGGCACGGAAGCTCACACCTGTAATCCCAGCATTTTGGGAGGCTGAGGTGGGTGGATCATTAGGTCAGGAATTCAAGACCAGCCTGGCCAAGATGGTGAAACCCCATCTCTACTAAAATACAAAAAATTAGACTGGTGTGGTGGCAGGTGCCTATAATCCCAGCTACTCGGGAGGCTCAGGCAGAGAATTGCTTAAACCTGGGAGGTGGAGGTTGCAGTGAGCAGAGACTTCGCCACTGCACTCTAGCCTCGGTGACAGAGCAAGACTCCATCTCAAAAAAAGAAAAAAAAAAAGCAGATTGGAGAAAGATACATGCAGTATGATTCTGTTCATTTAAATTTCAGACACATTCAAACTAAATACAAATAGCATAAAATTACAAAGAAATACATAAGAAAAATAAGTATCACATTCAGATAGTGTTTACTCCTATGGGAGAAAGAAAGATGTGTTTGGAGAGGAGCAGACAGAGGTAAGAGCACAGTTTTACTTAATTATCCTTTATATACACTCATAAAGAATAACCTTATATGTAACCATACACCACTAAGTACAGGAAATGTATAATTATTTTTAAATATTAGAAATTATATGTTTAAAAGTTCATTAGCTTTGAAAGAGAGATGTTATCCTGATAGAATGTGGTATGTTTATGTTAGAGTCATGGTCACAAAAATAAAGCATTAGGAGAAAATCTGTGAGACAGTGTGAACAATAAATTTGCATAATCGGCTGGACACAGTGGCTCGCGCCTGTAATTTCAGCACTTTGGGAGGCTGAGGCAGGCAGATCACTTGAGGTTAGGGGTTCAGGACCAGCCTGGTCAACATGGTGAAACTCTGCTTCTACCAAAAAATACAAAGATTGGCTGGGCATGGTGGTGCATGCCTGTAGTCCCAGCTACTCGGGAGGCTGAGGCAGGAGAATCGCTTGAACCTGGGAGGCAGAGGTTGCAGTGAGCAGAGATCGCGCCACTACACTCCAGCCTGCGTGACAGAGCAAGATTCTGTCTCAAAAAAAAAAAAAGTCTTTGTGATTTTCCCCACATGGATAAAAAATATGTTGAGATATCATGAAAACAAAGAACAAGGAAAATATTGGGACATAGAAGTTATATGCCACAAAGCCACAGGTGGGGTGAACATTACTGTGTTATCACATCATTCTCCCACTGACAGTCTTCCACAGGTGGCATGTTGAGGCAGAAGGCTGGCACTCAGCACCTGCCTGTCTTAGGTTGGGTTACCAGAAGCAAACCCAAATGTAAGGATTTAGATTTCTTAATAATTAAGTCAGCGTATTTCATTTGGAAAAGGATCCCAAAAGGCACTGAGAGGAGAGGAGCAAAGAGAGAAAGAAAGGGAAGGAAACCAGTGAAGTGTGTGTTATCACACAGATTCCGCAGGGGGCGACCAGGCTCACTCCCCTGGGAAACTGAGAAACCAGACAGAAGGCACCTCAGAGTTGCCCCCACCGGGCAGGTGAGGCCACTGTGATTTTCAGACACCAACTCCCTTCGGTCACTGGTTGAAATCCGCTTTGAGGAAGGGGAGAAAGGATGAACTTCCCAGCACTTCTAGCCTGCCCTGCTGGCCAGGGCTACCCAGACAGAGAGAAAAATCCCTCAGGTGAAGGGTTGCAGATTTCTGCAGATGGAAGTCTACATTCCACGCGCGTGTTCCACAGCCCCGAGGTCCGGAACACACGTATTGACACGTGTGCAAAATACTAAGCAAAAATACTTTGCAAAAATCCTAATATCTAGGCTTCTGGTTCTTTCTAATACTGATTTTAAATGATTCTTTCCATTATAATGTAAAGGTGTAAGCCTGTCCTGGAGCAGGTAGGGAGTGGGATAAAAAGTGAGGGGCAGGAATTGAGAAGATTACAATTCTATTCACCTGGTCTGTGCTTAACACTGTGTTCGATGCTGGAAATAGATTTGTAACTCTTAAGCTGTAGCCCCCGAGCTAATAATATAATGGGTACTTTATATACACATGAAACATTTAAATGGCTATAAAAGATTTATGGATTGTCAGTGTGAGTGATAATAGATAAAAATGCTGAGAGGCATTTCTATGTTTAAAAGTAGATCATAAGCGGAATTCTTGACCAGACCAGAGGATTACATGACAGTTGGAATGAGGTGATCTAGGTGATAATCCCAGCCTAAACAAAAACATAATACCTGGGGTACTATTTTTCTCTCCATATTTCTAGATTCATCTTCATCCTTCTCCTCCTTAATTGGTGCCAGAAAAGCTGGATGTTATGGATTACATTAACACACATGCTTGTCCTTTCTCTGGCTTCCGGCAGTTATATTGGGGGTGGAGGTGTCACTTGAGAAGGTCAAAGGGAAGGACAGGGAGATTAGGGTGTTTCCTCTTTCAGCTCCCTTCTTACAGGGTTGTCACGAGTTAGCTGCTTTCCTTTATCAAGGCCTTAGTCAAGAGGGGCTCTACGCACACTTCGTCTCTCCAGGTTCCAGGAACTGCTCTGTTTCTAGATCAGAAATACTACATTATTCCTTGCAGCTGCTTCTAGAATCTGTCCACACCTTTATTAAACTCTCCTCAAATTGCTGAAGTGTGCGATGAGTTTTCTGCCAATGGCCTGACTGAGAGGGTGGGAATGAACTTCAGAGGAGGGAGGAGGGAAATGTTTGGCAAAACTTGAGGAAAGGGCTCATATTGAGAAGGGAGGGAGGTAAAATGAATATTCTTTTAATCTTTATTTAAAGAAAAAGGGTAGGCCAGGTGCAGTGGCTCACGCCTGTAATCCCAGCACTTTGGGAGGCTGAGGCAGGTGGATCAATTGAGGTCAGGAGTTGGAGACCAGCCTGGCCAACGTGGCAAAACCCTTCTCTACCCAAAATTACAAAAATTAGCTTGGCGTGGTGGCACATGCCTGTAGTCCCAGCTACTTGGGAGGCTGAGGCAGGAGAATCGCTTGAACCCAGGAGGCGGAGGTTGCAATGAGCCAAGATTGCACCACTGCACTCCAGTCCAGGTGATGGAGCGAGACTCTGTCTAAAAAAAAAAAAAAAAAAAAAAAAGGAAGGGCAAGAGTATTCCAGATTTGAGAACAATGTTCTGAGGGAAGTTTTAAAAGTCCAGGCTGTTGTGTAAATGACTGCTTATCAATGACCATGCAGCAAAGGTGATCACGTAACATCTGTCCTGAGTTCTGCTTGGCCTCATCTGTTTTCTATTCAACAGTTGTGAGCATAAAGGAAGAGTCTTTGTGTGGTAGAGCCTACCAGGTAGGCATGTATCTAATTACTCTCTGGCCTTCTACAATTCAAATCTTAACTGATGATGAAAGGAGCAACTGAAACCTTCCAAATAGGCTGAACAACAGGCTATTTGTTTCACCTGTAAGCAAATAGACTGAAAGCTTTTCTTCTGGTTCTGCTTCTTTGAAAAAAAAATGCAATTATGATTTTTTTTTAAATGTAATTTTTCACGTTCAATGTTGGCTTATAAACTCCGAAGAGGAATCACTTAGCTAGAGGATCTGCGAATTTGAGCTTCTTTCTGTATTATCTGTGCCGAGATTATGGGTCCATAAGTGGTAGATTGTGGATTCATGACTGGTAGCAACCATTTAGGTGAAGGAATTACATCATCTACAAAAGGTTGCAATATAACCTCAAAGTATTATCTTGAAGTTTCTATAAAAATGGTCAAGGTCTAGGGAAGTAAATTTACATACACTGATTATTCAATCCTAGTTTATCTCTCAATTGGTGGTTTTCATCTGCTGATCTCTTCGTAACTCTTGACTTTTGTACCTTCTTTCTCCACTGACCCAGGAAAAGAATAGGCCTAAATTGCTGATTAAAAAGTAAAGAAAGCCTGAAAGGCTGAGCAGGCCACTTGGTAATTTCGGAGAAGTCGTATTTGTCCTAGTGCAAATATTATCCTTTTTATAACTGGAACTTCCAAAGCCTCCAGGTCTTTAGTGAGACTGTTTTGGTAGACGCCACCAATCAAGTATAATACTGTTGCGTAATTCGGTACTAACCACCCAAAGTTAGGGCCAACTCCACAGGTTAAGGGTATAGTCACTGAGAAGACTACCTTTGCTTCAGATGCAAGCAGCAAGTTTGGGAGTCCTCAGACCACCGTCACTTCTGAACCAATGGCTGCTAATTCAGCGGCTCCCATGGCCCCCACAGGTTCAATAATTCATTAGAATGACTCACAGAATGCAGGAAAGCACTATATATATGATAATAGTTTTATCATAATAGATACAAACCAGTATCAGCCAAATGAAGAGAAACATAGGGTGAGATCTGAGAGGGTCCCACATGCAGAATTTCCATGCCCTTTCCTTATAGAGTCAGGATGTGTTCCCTTCCTGACACGTCAATGTGTTCACCAACCAGGAAGTTCCACTGAGCTTTGGCATCCAGAGGGTTTTTTGTTGTTGTTGTTGTGTTTTGAGTTTCATTTATGTGGGCACGATTGAATCATTGACCCTGTAACTGAACCCAAACTCCAGCTTCCTACCCACCTCAGAGAGCAGATCAGCCTAATATCAAATGGCAGAGAATATAGAGGGTTACATAATTTATCGTAATGTAATACACATGCAACTCTGTATGCTCTTAAATCAAGGTTAGGTCTGGCTATATAAAAGAAAAAGCCCTGACACAGTGGCTTAAGCAAGATAAAAACTTATTTTCATTACACAAAGGTAGGCAATCCTGGACTGAAATGATGGTTTAATTGTCATCAGGGACTAAGGCTCCTTCTATCATTCTTCCATCAACCTATACATGACTTCCAAAGCCAAATCACTATTTATTTATTTATCATTTAGACACAAGGTCTGGATTTGTTGCTTCAGCTGGAGTACAGTGGCATGGTCATAGCTCACTACAACCTCCAATTCCTGGGCTCAAGGAATCCTCCCACCTCAGCCTCCCAAGTAGCTAGGACTATAGGCACACACTAACACTCCTGGCTATTTTTTTTTTTTTTTTAATTTTAGTAGAGACACAGTCTTGCTATGTTTGCCAGGCTGGTCTCGAACTCCTGGTCTCAAGCAATCCTTTGTCTGGGCCTTGCAAAGTGCTGAGATTACAGGCATGAGCAATGTTGCCCGGTCTCCAATGTCAAATAACACTATAGTTCAAGATGGCTACTAAAACTCAAGCCATCACTTCCAGGGAAAAAAAAGAATAAGAGAGATATTCTAAAACTGGATTCGTTTTTTTTTTCAATCAGCCATCCCCAAAGTCCGGTGCAATAGTTGCACTTTTAGCTGGGCTTACGGCCATCCTGTTAAAATATTGGAGTTCTCCTACTAAAGAAGGCAAAAAGATGCTATTTAAGCAGCTAGGAGTGTCTGCTATGTTGCATTTATTTTCTTTTCAAAATATAAATTTCAGATTGAGTCTACTATGGGAATGTGAAGATGATATCAGAAAGCGAATATAATATAGAGCTGCTATTGCAACCTCCACTTCCCAGGTTCAAGCGATTCTCCTGCCTCAGCGCCCCCAAGTAGCTGGGACTACAGGCGTACACCACCACGCCCAGTTAATTTTTGTATTTTTAGCAGAGACAGGGTTTCACCATGTTGGCCAGGCTGGTCTGGAACCCCTGACCTCAAGTAATCCACCCTCCTCGGCCTCCCAAAGTGCTGGGATTACAGGAGTGAGCCATCGTGCTTGGCCTAATATAGAACTATATCTTAATGAAAGAAGTACTTTTCATAGAGATCATACATTTGGAATACAAATTGGAATGGAAACACAATTACGTTAGTTTCACTGTGCCAATTTCTACTATACATATGGATACAATTTTGCTCAGAAATATGTGGCACATGTTTCAAAAATAGTTATTGAAAAATAAAGTTTCTCTAAATGTGTTTTTTTCTGGTAACTAAAGTCACAATTTTTGAGTGTGGTAGGGATGGAAGCAAATTGCTCTCATTGTGTCATTTCTCATATAGCTCTGGAGAGAATTCCACAGTTCCCCTACATATTCAGTCTGAGAATTCAACCCTCTCTAGTTAGGTTCATGGGAAATTGAAACTGATTAGACTTGGGTATGATGGAGTAACAAAAGTAAAATGGTAAAAATGGAAACAAAACAAAATACCACCACCAGATTTTAAAACTCACCAACACTAGTAATTTTCAAAAGAAATAATTTAGTGCACAAATGGATCTAGCAGTGGTCATAGCAAGGATGAGGCTTTCTGTTTTAGCTTCACCCACAGACCCACCCCCAAACTACCTAAAATAGATATTCAGTGGAAATAATAATTGTGTGCCTGCCGTGTAAATATATCTTCAAGTAATGTCCTCTAACCCAGAACTGCACCCCTACTCCTTTCATTCCAAGTTTTAACTCAAATTCTGTCTTATATAGATATTTTGGAGCCACCAGTGAGACCTGGCTATTGTCCTTTAGGAAGCAACAGAGACCTTATGACCCCCAAACCCTAAAATATTTACTGCCCGGCCCTTGACAGGAAGCATTTACTGAATGCTTGTTTACTGTGCAAAGTTGATATGCATTCATTTATAGTCCAAGTATTTATTCACATCTCTACATCAAGTACTATGCTGTTATTTTCTATTTAAGGAGATCTCAGACAAATGAAAGTTACAGATAATTACTTAAAATGCTCACTAAGTGCTACTTTAAGGGCAAAAATAAGTTGTAAGATGAGCATATACAGGAGGCACTAACTGAAACCGGAGAAGGGGGACTATAACCAGGAAAGGCTTCCTGATTAAAAAATTGTCTATGTTAATACTAGATGATTAGTAGGAGTTCTCCAGACAAAGGGGTATAAGGAACAGCAATTACAAAGACCCACAGAAAAATTGGGAACTTTAAACATTTCAGAGATGCTGGGTGCTATGACTAGAGCCTTGTAATCCCAGCCACTCAGAAGGCTAAGGCAGGAAGCCAAGGCAGGAGGGTCCCTCTAGGCTAGGAGTTCAAGACCAGTTATGGCAACATAGCAAAATCCCACCACCCCGATCCCTGCACCCCACCAAACTCCATCCCACCCATCTCTTTAACAAAATGATAACAGAAACAATACAACAATATATATCAAAGAAATGTATCAGAAAATGGTCAGCAAAGGTTTAGAGATACCTATGTCAGATTGATTGTGTGGGTAGTGGATGGAAGAAGTGTCATTAATTTATTAAAATAGCACAAGGTGAGCCACCAGTCTAAGGTCAGAAAACGCAGCCATTCACACGTGTGTGTTAGGATAAAAGGCAGGAAATGATTGTTGAGGGAAGCTGAAGTGCTACAGTAAAGGCTGGTTTTGCAGGAGGCTGATAGGATAGGAGTTAAGAGATTGGGATGAAATAAACTGCAAGCCAGTAACCCTGACCTGGGCAGGGAGGTGGTGGTCTTGCTGGTGGTGTTCAGGCTTTTTAAGGATGTTTCCGTGGACAAAGAACCTCAGCAACTCTTCCAGGACTGCTCTCTGGTTGCATACTTTGCCTCCCTAGCGAATGAAGATAAAATAACCTTCTTCATTAATCTTTCCAAATCCCTCTGCAAGCCACATCTGAAATTCTTTTTTTCTTTAAAAGAAAGAAAAATTGTCTGGCTCTGTCATTCAGGGGATGAGCCACCATATCCCATCCACATCTGAAATTCTTTTGATGGTTATAAAGCCTTTTATCCCAGGATTAAAGATAAAGACTTAAAATGCAAATGTTGGCCTGGCGCAGTGGCTCAGGCTTGTAATCCCAGCACGTCAGGAGGCGGAGCAGGTGGATCACCTGAGGTCAGGAGTTTAAGATCAGCCTGGCCCACATGGTGAAACCCCATCTCTACTAAAAATACAAAAAATTAGCTGAGCATGGCAGCAAATGCCTGTGATCCCAGCTACTCAGGAGGCTGAGGCAGGAGAATCACTTGAACCTGGAAGGCGGAGGTTGCAATGAGCCGAGGTTGTACTCCAGCGTGGGCAACAAGGCAAGACTTAATCTCAAAAAAAAAAAAAAAAAAAGAAGCAAATGTTGATTGAGGTTAAAATATTGCAATTTATTCTGACTAAAGTATAATCATAAAATGAACAAACAGAAATTAGATCCTTTCCATTTTTAATTTATGGGACTTTGAGGAAAGGGAAGCAATTTCTTAGATCCTTTCTTATTGCAGGCTAGGCTTGCTTATTCTCAAATGGAGCTAAGCTAAGAATGGGTAAAAGCTAAGAAGATACTTTGTCCGATTTAGAAAATGTGTTTTGTTTTAGTTGAGGTGTATATCTGGATTTATAAGATACTCTTTGTTTGATTATTTTGAGACGGAGTCTCACTCTGTCGCCCAGGCTGGAGTGCAGGGGCACAATCTTGGCTCACTGCAACCTCTGCCTCCAGGGGTTCAAGCAATTCTTCTGCCTCAGCCTTCCGAGTAGCTGGGACTACAGGTGAGCACCACCATGCCTGGCTAATTTTTGTATTTTCAGTAGAGACAGGGTTTTGCCATATTGGCTGGGCTGGTCTGGAACTCCTGACCTCGTGATCCACCTACCGCGGCCTCCCAAAGTGCAGGGATTATGGCATGAGCCACTGTACCCGGCAATATTTTTAAAATAATTATTTGAGAGCTTTGCTATATCACTTTTTTAGAGAAAAATGTTTTTTCCCCCAGTTTATAGCTATTTGGTTTAAACATTTAATTTTCAGAATTTGTGCCAGACTCCTCTACCCCAACATAAAGCTCTAGATTAGGCATATCTTAGGTGCTCCCCAAACTCCTGGCCACGCCATGCATGCCTTTTCATTACTCATTGTTTAATTCTCTATCTCCCAGTCTAGATCCTAAGTCTCCACGAGAGCAGGGACTACTGAGTTTTGTTCACTGTGTACTTCCCAGTTCCTAGCTCAGTGTCTGGTGCTCAAAAAATGTTCTTCAATAAATAGATTATAATAATATTGAAACATTGCGTATATTTCTTTGATTAGTTAGCAACTACAAGTAGTTTATGGTGTGTATGGCAATTAGCAGAGAATAAAGAGCAGTTCTCCTCTCTATAAGCATTTTTTAGGAATTACTGTGCACCTTATTACAAGAAAAGTGGCGGGGCATGGTGGCTTACACCTGTAATCCCAGCACTTTGGGAGGCCGAGAAAGGCAGATCCCTTGAGCCCAGGAGTTCGACAACCAGCCTGGGCAACATGGAGAAACCCCATCTCTACAAAAAACATAAAATATTAGCCAGGTGTGGTGGTGTGGGCCTGTAATCCCAGTTACTTGGGAGGCTGAGGTGGGAGAATCACCTGAGCCGGGGAAGTCGCGACTGCAGTGAGCCATGATTGTGCCACTCACTGCAATCTAGCCTAGGCAACAGAGTGAGACTCTGTCTCAAAAATAAATAAAATAAAATAAAAGTTCAGGCTATAAAAATAAAATTTCTATTAACATGGTCTTATT
The DNA here is from genome assembly GCA_963573385.1 of Cacajao melanocephalus. Taxonomy (NCBI): domain Eukaryota; kingdom Metazoa; phylum Chordata; class Mammalia; order Primates; family Pitheciidae; genus Cacajao; species Cacajao melanocephalus. The sequence goes on from CAUYLG010035442.1 coordinate 19,168, forward strand.
AAATACATACTGTAAGCCTGGGTGTGGTGGCTCATGCCTATAATCCCTTTGGGAGGCTGAGGTGGGCGGATCACTTGAGGTCAGGAGTTTGAGAACAGCCTGGCCAATATGGTGAAGCCCCGTCTCTACTAAAAAAAAAATTAGCCGGGCATGGTGGTGGGTGCTTCTAATCGCAGCTACTGGGGAGGCTGAGGCAGGAGAATCACTTGAACCTGCGAGGAGGAGGTTGCGGTGAGCGGAGACTGTACCACTGCACTCCAGCCTCAGAGAAAAGAGCAAAACTTCATCTCAAAAAAAATAAATAAATACAACTAATACATATTGTATTTTATGTTAAATAAAGGGAATAAAGGGAAGCTTTCCCTTTTCTCTTAGAAGGTTAACTGAAAAATCAACTGTCGCATGGCAGATTAATAGGAAAAAAGACATACAAAATTTATTTTAATGTGCATAACACAGGGAGATTGCAGAATGATTACCCAATAACTCAGTGGGGTAGAGACATTTATATACCCTTCTTTATAGGGAAAAGGGAGACTGGGGAAATGTGGCAACTTAAGGTGTGGTAAATGACTTTTAGGGGAAAATGGGGAACATACAATGGCCTGAGAAAAACTCTGTTGGGCCCATAGAGCAGACAATAGTTTGTGACGAAAGTCTGTCCAAGAGTGTTGACAGACTTGTCTTTGTTCCTCCAATATGAGTTAAGTTCATGAAAACTCAGGTAAGGCAATTGAATTCTTCTTTGACAGGTCCAGTTTCTAGGTTGTGGTGGATTGGGCAGGGTGGTGGGAAAAACTATAGGGAAAGGACGCAAACCTTCTGAAGGTTGGAAAGTTTTGCAGAGCCCCCGGGGAGAATACCTGAAGGCAGCTGTTCTATAACCCTGAGGCAGAGGGCAAGGAGTAGGTACAAGAGAGTGTAAGGGAATTTATCTTAAACAGGATTGTTTACTTATATTGACCAGGAACTGACCTTTGATAATCCACACACCTGACCTTCTTTGAAAGGGGAAGAAAAAGTGTTAGTTACCTACAGGTTGCGTTTGCTCCAGGTTTTCGGCATTGTGCCTGGACTGAATAAAAGTAAGCAGCTCCAGCTTCTCGGGCCTGCTCTCTGACCACTAGAACCAGGCAGTCACCTACTGTTCTTACACTGCATGCCTGTGTCTGAGTACTCATTTCATCCATTGGCCAGTGTCTGCAGGACAGACCTGGCAGGTCTAGATAGATAAGGGAAATTCGGAGAACGACTTCATTCTGTGCTTTGGGAGAGGCAAAGAATTGACAGGCAGGAGGGGTGGTGGGGAAGGTAAGAGAGATCTTGAGGCTTCCTCAGTTCAACTTGACAAAGCCCCATATTTTGAGGGTATTGATTTCTGAACCCCAACAATGACATCATGTTCCAGACACATTTTATGACTTTTCTTCACTGCACATTTTTAAAAACTCATCTTACTCTATTTTTCTAAAGGTATTTGCATTCAGTGTGAAAAATACTAATGCTGTAAAGAGGAATATTTTGAAATATTGCGAATTATTTGGCCAGGCGCAGTGGCTCACGCCTGTAATCCCAGCACTTCGAGAGGCCGAGGTGGGTGGATCACAAGGTCAGGAGTTCAAGACCAGCCTGGCCAAGATGGTGAAACCTCGTTTCTACTAAAAATAGAAAAATTAGCTGGGCGTGGTGGCAGGTGCCTGCAATCCCAGCTACTCAGGAGGCTAAAGCAGGGAATTGCCTGAACCCAGGAGTCGGAGGTTGCAGTGAGCCGAGATCATGCCACTGCACTCCAGCCTGGGTGACAGAGCAAGACTCTTTCTCAAAAAAAAATATTTTTATTTATTTATTTATTTATTTTTTAAGACAGCTTTTTGCTCTTGTTGCCCAGACTGGAGTGCAATGGCTCCATCTCCACTCACCACAACCTCCGCCTCCTGGGTTCAAGTGATTCTCCTGCCTCAGCCTCCCAAGTAGCTGGGACTACAGGCACGTGCCACCATGCCCAGCTAATTTTTTGTATTTTTCAGTAGAGACAAGGTTTCACCGTGTTGGCCAGGATGGTCTCCATCTCCCGACCTTGTGACCCACCCGCCTCGGCCTTCCAATGTGCTGGGATTACAGGCATGAGCCACTGCGCTCGGCCAAAAAAGAATTATTTATATTTAAATGTAAAAAAAGTGATTGTTTTTAGAAATTAAATTTTAAATTCAAGTAGTCGTTTTGGGGTTTTTATATAAGACACATATATATACAGATATATAGATATATTCATTTCTATTAACATCCATGTGCTAATGTTCATATGTGTTAATATTTAAAAAGGTTCTAGGATTAAATTTATTCTGAAATAGACTCCTAGGATTGTGAAAGTTTGTGGTTAGTCTGGCAAAAGACACATTTATTGGAATATCTTTATTTTAAAAATTTTTGTTTTTTTGCTGTCTCTTGATCTCCCGCCTCACACATCCCACTTTATTGATATTATAGAAAAAAACTGATTCATTTCAACAGCATTTTTACTTGCACTGCTTCTTAGCAGCGAGCGCTCAGGTCAATCAACTTCTTCCTCAGGTTTACAAACTAGGTATGTATTTATAAACACAAGTTGTTTTGTACATCCTTTGTAGAGCACGTGGTGAAAGTGACACAGGAATAAAAGCAAATCTTTTTTCCCCTTCTTTTTTCAAAGACATAAACCCAGGAACACTCAGCCACAGAAGGGGATTTGGTGGACATACAAACTGCCACAGAAATGAAGCATGGATAAATAAGCTCAAAGGAATTTATGCAGTGTTCTATTTCAAGATTTGTTTTGGGGACGTCGGCTACTCCCTGTTCCGCCTTCACCAGGCCGGGCAACACCGCCCAGTCCCTGAGACCCGGCCGCCCACTAGCGAGCCGCGGGGGCGAGGCTGTGGGAGTGGACTCCGGGAGGAGGTCCCGAGAACCACACTTCCCAGAGTGCCGTGCGCTGCCCCGCCCCGCCCCTGGAGGCCGCCGCTTGCTGGGGCTGAGGTGAGAGGACGCCAGGCGCCCGGCAGGGCTCCGCGGGGCCGCGCAGGAGAGCGTGCGTCTGCCGGGTGCTCGAGCGGTCCTGGTGAGGTGCTGCTGAGGGCGGCCGGGTGACGCGGCTGCAGCCTTAGCGATACCAGGAAGAACCGAGCGGAGGGTCGAGGATCGAGGTAACGGGACGCTCGTCTCCCCTCAGTCCCCTTTTTCTTTGTGCAGTGCCGTGCGCTCACGCCGAGCCCTCCCTCACCCCAGCCCCAAGTCGCAACACGGTCCCGGCTCGGGTCACCGGCGTGCGGAAGGAAACTCGAGCCCTCGTGCAGCAATCGAAACTCCACAGCTGAGAGGGCTTGGGGCCCGAACAGCGAGAGCTCCAGCCCCCGAGCTCCCTTACACTGCTTCTGTCGCCCCTGTTGGCGGGAGAAGAAGGGTTATGCTCCCGGCTCCCGGAGGAGAGCCGCAGCCTCTGGCTCTGTCCGCCTGGCCGGCTGCTCCTTGGCTCCCTCCTCCCGGTCTTTCGAAGTGGGGCCCAGGCAGATGCTTCGCGAGGTCCTGGGAGAGGGCAGGCGCGGTGTGGCTGGCGCGGGTTCGAGGACCCGGGAGGGTGGCCGGACGCCCCCAGGAGCCGCGGCCTGCGGGGGCGGGGCGAGTGGGCCACGCCGCGCGGGGACGAGGCGAGGAAGGCACTGCCTGTCCCCACTCGGGGGGCTTGCTGGCCACGCTGGGGGTGCCTTCCCCGGCGCAGCGGTGTGGACTTTGTGGAGAGTGCCTCTTGGTGTGGAACCGGGAACCGCAGCCTCTTTCCAGCCGCGCAGCCGCGCGGTTGAGTTGTTAACCGCCACGATGACAGCTCTTCACGCCTTCCACTCGGTGCTGGGCTCAGCTGGCTTGCTGGTTTCTTCAGAGAGCGCGATTTGGCTACATAGCTTGCATTTTCTACGTGCCTCGTGCTTTACTGGACTTGCGCTGTTTTTCCCTCTTGGCGGTGTTGAATCGGGTGATTTTTCATAGAAAATGTTGAGTATTTTTTCATCTGTGTTAATGACATAACTTTATTTTTGACTCTCTCACTAAGCCTTGTTACCAGTTTAGAGGGATACTTTGGGGAAAGGTCCTTAGAACCTGAGTTGACAGAAGTATTTTATCTGCTGGTTGCACGTTTTTTCCTTTGCATTGTTTTTCTCCTACCAGATGGTAATTGTTGGACTATGGGTGTTCTTGATTCTCTATCTAGAAGGAAATCCTCTTCCCGCATCTTTCTCGTGTTCTGGCCCTGCGGTACTCTTGGGTACGCAGAGGACTGATGCTAACACTGCTGGCGCCTGGAAAGCTGCTTGGAGATGGCACTGGCTTTAAGCTACTGCTTTTCCTCGGACTTCCTCCTGGCACCCTCCTTAATTTGTCATTCAAGCTGACTGACCCACTTCAAACTTCAAACTTTAGTCACTTTTTTAGTCACTTAAAAAAATTGCTTTTAGGGATACCAAATTGCCAAAGCCAAAATATGAAAAGTGTCTCGGGCCGGGTGTAGTGGCTCACGCCTGTAAATTCAACACTTTGGGAGGCAAAGGCAGGCGGATTACTTGAGGTCAGGAGTTCGAGACCAGTCTGGCCAACATGGTGAAACCCCGTCTCTACTAAAAATACAAACATTAGCTCAGCGTAGTGGCACATGCTTGTAGTCCCAGCTACTCGGGAGGCTGAGACAGGAGAATGGCTTGAATCCGGGAGGCGGAGGTTGCAGTGAGCCGAGATCGAGCCACTGCACTCCAGCCTGACAGCAGAGCGAGACTTCGTCTCATTTAAAAAAATAAAAATAAAAAAAAAATTCGGTCAATTTTGATCTCACCTGCTCTTTATTTTTTTAGAGCAGTTTTAATTTCACAGCAAAACTGTGTGGAAGATACAGAGATTTGCCATGTATCTCCTACCCCTACAGAGCCAAAATCCCTCATCAGAGTGATCTCTATATTACAATTGATGAACCTACATTGACGTACCATTTTCACATCCACAGTTAGGGTTCAGTCTTGGTGTTAAACATTCTGTGGGTTTGGACAAATAACCCTTTTATCAGGAACTTTTGAGAGTTGTAGAAAACTGAAATGGTTATTATCATTTTAAAAAGATTAAAGAGACTGTTGCAGACATCTTAAACATTAATTTCAGAAGTTTTTGTGCTGTATAAATTGAATGTTTTAAATTTTTGGTTACTTATATTGAAATTCTCAAAAGAGTCACATTTTTATTTGTATATTAAGAACTAAAGGGCCCCGCATGGTGACTCACACCTGTAATCCCAGCAATTTGAGAGGTCGAGGCAGGAGGATCACTTGAGCCCAAGAGTGTGAGACCATCCTGGGCAACAACGTGAGACTCTGTCTCTATATTTAAAAAAAAAAAAGAGGCCAGGCTCGGTGCCTCATGCCTGTAATCTAGCACTTTGGGAGGCCAAAGCAGGCCAATTGCTTGAGCCCAGGAGTTCGAGACCAGCCAGCATAACGTGGTGAAACCCCGTCTCTACAAAAAAATACAAAAATTAGCGAGACATGGTGATGTACACCTGTGGTTACAGCTACTCAGGAGGCTGAGGTGGGAGGATCACCTGAGTCCAGGAAAGTTGAGGCTGCAGTGAGCCATGATTGCGCCACTGTACTCCAGCCTGGGTGACAGAGTGAGACCCTGTTTAAAAAAAAAAAAAAGAGGTGAGGGAGGATAAATCCTTCGTAAAATAACAAAATGTTTTTGATCCCTAAAATTCACTTGACCATGTCTTTTTTCTGAACAAAATGTTTTATGTTAACCAGTGAAGCAAGAGGGAGTTGAGCACTTTAAGTAAATTAATTGTCGTTTACTCATGTTAAGATATGTCTACAATAAAAATGCCACCCATTAGTCTATTTTTAAAAATTCTGTTTTCTCTGTTTTGAGGGGCTTTTATGGAAGCATCAGATTATAATAATGTTCTGAGCTCACTTCTGGAACTACACAATTCTTTATTAGAATCCCAGCTCTCCACTTGCTGGCTGTGTGAGCATGGCAAGTTATTTTCCCTCTTTCCTTAGCTGTGGAAGGGGGATAAAAATGAAACATACTTCTGTCTTACCAAAATTGTTGTGAGGATTATTTGGTATTGTATGTGAAAGCATTTTGTAAACTGTAATCAACTGTAATATTCATTGATATTACTAGTCACATGTTATATTTTAAAATGTCGGTATAATTTATTTTCTGGTGGATATTGTGATGTAGATACTGTCAGTTTCTTTCTTTCTTTTTTTTTTTTTAATGGGTTGACCATGCAAGAAAGTGTGTTGTTTGGTTTGGTTATGAATTATTTGGTTGGTTCTTGAGAGTCAGAGAGAGAATTATGGAAGAGGGTTGTAGGAAGCTTGGGAAATTTTCTACTTCATCTCTCTTGATTGTTAACCTACATCTGTGAGTGTGCCCATAAATGGTCTTCCAAGGGTCTGTGCACTCTGTATATTTATACTTTCCTGGGGAGAAATTAAATGAAAATTTGTACTTTTCTGGGGAGAAATTAAATTAAAAGAGCATCATAACATTGTTCCCACTAAAGGTTTAGAAAACCACTAGCTTCAATGATCTAGGCAGGTTTCTTTAGTAAGAATGTTAGAGATTATTTTTAAAATTAGTTTTTGGTTTTTGCATGTGTATGGGGGGGAGAGGGTGGGAAGGGAGAGGGTGACGGGGGAAGGAAAGAGAGCGGGTCATTTTTGAAGCACTGAGTGCCTGTTTTTCTTCCAATGCTAGAAGTTGATATTCATGATACACTACCTTCATGTGAATAATAGTGCTGTTACTTCTACCTGGAAGCGATACCACTGATTGATTACTTAAAACTAGGCAGATATTGTCTACTCTTTTCTTCTTCCCCACCCCAGCCTTGATGGGCAATAGAATGGAGGCAGAGAATGGCATTTTAATACAATCCAGCATGTCAGAATATTATTTAAAATGCCAAAAGTTAATTTGGCTTGTTTATTCTAAAATTTGGATGGTCTTTGTTTTCGCAACAAAACACCCAATACTAAAGAAATTAAGTATTTAATCTTTCAAACTAGACAATATGTACACAATCTGTTGTATAATATTTCTTGTATATCATAAGAGTATAAAATTAAATCCTAATTGATCACTGACTTTTACTGTTGCTAGTTTGGAATGAATATGGATATGTATGCTTTCAAGAAATTTACGTTTGCTTTTGTAGATTATAATTTTGATTTTAATTTGTAACATTTAAAACTTATTTGCCTTTTTGGAATTTCTGAATCACATATAGTTCGAAATCTGAGTTTATTCTTATAAGAGTTTGGAATTTTGCCCTGTTTTCCTTGTATAGTGATTGTTGGGCTATAAGGCTTTACAGTGTGAAACCAAGTTCTGTTTCTGGATCAGTTACCAATAGCATACACAAGGCTGGGATAGTATGAGGTGAATCAAGTGATGCTATACAAACTTATGAATGAAACTGTCCATTAAGTAATATTGTCTTTATCCTTGAGATCTTTTTTCCTTATATTTTCATTTAAAATTGAAATGTTTTTCAAAGTTCAAGGTTCTAAACCAATATTTGGGAATTTATAGAATAAAGTAGCAGAAGTGTGATTCTTTTTAAAAATAGTCTGAGAAGTCTTAAACCTCAAAGATAAGTAGTAGAGATGAATGCCAATATTGCAGCATACTTTATATATAAAAGATAAGTCACTATGCTGGATCTTTAGTTATTTTAATGCAGAAGATTGCTTAACTTACTTTAATAATGAAAGTTTGAATTAAATTAATTAGATAAGGAAAATAAAAGGGAATAATTTCAACAAAAACTTTACCTAAGGGAATCCTGTCATTTTAAGAAGCTCAGTGATATTTATGGGTATTCTCCTACACTTAAACCTTTAAAATTCTGTCTGGGCATGGTGGCTCATGCCTGTAATTCCAGCGCTGTGGGAGGTCAAGGCAGGTGGATCACTTGAGGCCAGGAGTTCAAGACCAGCCTGGTCAACATGGTGAAACCCCGTCTCTACTAAAAATACAAAACTTAGCTGGGCATGGTGGCACTTGAGAGGCAGAGGCAGCATGTAATCCCAGCTACTTAAGAGGCAGAGGCAGGAGGATCATTCGAACATGGGAGGTGGAGGCTGCAGTGAGCTGAGATTGTGCCACTGCACTCCAGCCTGGGTGACAGAGTGAGACTCCATCTCAAAAAAACAAAATGAAACAAAACAAAAACCTTAAAAAAATTCCTGAAACATTTCCTGTATGGGGAGAATTTTATTAATACCACTATTTTGGTTCTCATTGTCATTTACACATAGGCACCCCCATATGGAGATAACATTAATTCTGTCTTTGGCCTAGTGATAAGAGCTTGGGCTTTTAGTCAGGCAAGTCTATATTGAATCCTGGGCATTGCACTTCGTAGCTATGAGACCTTGGGTAGGTATCTTAACTTGTTTGAGTTTCATTATCCAAAACTGCAAAAAAAAAAACAGGAATTATACCTCTCTGAGTTATCCTGAGGATTGAACTGAATACATATAAGTATTTAACTCATGATGACAGTTGCATGCATAGATAGATCTGTTACGTGCCAGACAGTTTGTTAACTCATTTAAGCTTTATAGCAATCCTATGAGGTTGGTACTATTATTTTCCTCATTTTTACAGATGAAGAAACTAAAGCCATTGAGATATTATGTAACTTAACCAATATCATACAACTAGTATACAACGAATAAGTAGATAGAAGCACCCAATTAATGCTGGCTATTGTCATAAAAAAAAAAAAGATGACTTAGGTTGTTCTAAGTCATTCCTCATCTTTTCTATAGTGAGTTCCTAATAGCAGTCTCATGTAGAGCATTATAAAGCATATTTTATTTCTTTGCTGGAAAAAATGTTGATTGCAGGACTGTGTTCCTAACCAAGGACTGAGGATCACATAATTTATAAAAGTAATAACAAAACAAAAGTAATAACATTTATTTATTGAATGCTTACCGTGTACTAGATACAGAGCTAAATACTTTATATAAATTACTTCATTTACCCCTCACAACAACCTTAGAGCTGATGCTCAGAGTAATTTTAAGTGACTTGCCCAGGGCTACACAATTAATATGGAATCCCAAAACTGTCTAGCTCTAAAGTCTCTGCTGCTAACCACCGGTTGATGTGCCTTGTGTCACATATGGCTGACAGATTTCTCTCAAAAGCAAGACAACAGCTTCTGTAATTTTAAATAGCAAAATATGCTACTGTAATTTAGAACTAGAAGGAAACTGATTATCTAAACCCAGGGTCAGCAAACTGCTGTCTGCAGGCTAAACCAAGCTTGCTGCCTGTTTTTGTAAGCAGAGTTTTATTGGAACACAGCCATACTGTGTTCTTTTAAAAATGAAGATGCTGAGACCCAGAGAGATTAGGTAACTTCCCAGTAATGTAGCTAGTAGTAATTCAATGTCAGTAACTATGTTAATGAGCCTCTGAAAGTCTGCCAATCCCCAAATCCCATGCTACACCCTAAACTCTATGTAAGATCAACAGTGTGCTCTATTCAGAAGGACTGTGCCTAGTAGGCATAGCTATCCCTTCAGTAAGTAATAAATCCAGCTTTATGCTTTTCATTTTGTTTCAAACATCCAGTGGGAAATATCCCATACTTTGATACTTGGTAACAAATTATTGATAAATTAAGTTTTTAGTAGGTGTTACCTTAAGTACAACCTTGTCACTTCTCTGGCATTCTCAAATAATGAGTAACATAGCTCTTCTTAAGGTTCACGCATGTAGTTCACATATTTAGGTAAAATTCAGGATCTTTGTTTTACTGCTTGATACTAGACTTTTAGACCACTATGACTGTGATAAAGTAAGTGGCCCAGTTCAAACAAGGAAATCATTACTGTAAAGTGTCAATGGAATTCCTTTTTAATAAAACAGATTCCAAATGGAAACATTTTACAAAGTATTCAGTGTAGTGAAAATATTGTTTCTAGACCCTGGAAATGACATTAGTATTTAACAAGCTGGCTTTAATAATAGTAGCATCTAATATTGCATATGTCGTTTAAGGATGGGGATATACTCTTAAGAAGCATGTTAATAGGCAATTTTGTCATTGTGTGAATGTCGTAGAGTATACTTACACACCTAGGCTATGTCGTATAGCCTATTGCTCCTGGATTACAAACCTGTATTGCATGTTACTGTACTGAATACCATAGGCAATACTGTAACACAGTGGTTATGTATTTGTGTGTCAGCATAGAAAAGGTACAGCAGTCTGGGCACAGTGGCTCACGTCTGTAATCCCAGCACTTTGGGAGGCTGAGGTGGGTGGATCACAAGGTCGGTGAATCACGAGGTCAATAGTTCAATACCAACCTGGCTAAGATGGCGAAACCCCATCTCTACTAAAAATACAAAAAAATTAGCAGGGCGTGGTAGCAGGTGCTTGTAATCTCAGCTACTCTGGAAGCTGAGGCAGAGAATTGCTTGAACCTGGGAGGCAAAGGTTGCAGTGAGCCGAGATTGCGCCACTGCACTCCAGCCTGGGCGACAGAGTGAAACTCTGTCTCAAAAAAAAAAAAAGTACAGAAAAAATAAAGTGTTACAATCTTATGAGACTACCATCATCTATGCATTGATTACTGTCATCTATTGCTGACCAAACACTGATATGCAGCACATGACTGTAAAGACTGTAAATGCTATTATTAAGAAAACCTTTTTTTCCCCCTCTTTGAGATAGGGACTCACTGTGTTGTTTAGGCTGGAGTCCAGTGGCAAGATCATGGCTCACCATAGCCTCAACCTCCCTGGGCTTAAATGATCCTTCTACCTCAGTCCCAAGAGTAGCTTGGTCTACAGGTACAAGCCACCACACCTGGCTAATTTTTAAATTTTTTGTTGAGACTGGCTCTCACTATGTTGCCCAGGCTGGTCTTGAACTACTAGACTCAAGCAGTCCTCTCAGGTCATTAGTAACTGGTTGTTTTTAGCTTTCAGTTTTCAAAATAAAATTTCTAGGTTGTGTAACTTGCAGCCTAAGTATCAGGATATTTCTTAAAAAATAGAACTGCTACATCAGAGGGTACTAAATTAAAAAGATTTTTGATATCTTAGTTAAATGGAACCTAGGAAGGCTTATATGAACAGCAATGTGTGAGATTATTTCCTGACACGTTTACCAATTTTATTTTTTGTCTTTGCCAATATTTATTTCATTGATTAATAAGGATTAACTTTTTATTTTTTATTTTATTTATTTATTTATTTAAAAGATGGGGTTTCACCATGATGGCCAGGCTGGTCTTGAACTCCTGACCTCAGGTGATCCACCCACCTTGGCCTCCCAAAGTGCTAGGATTACAGGCGTGAGCCACTGCCGGCCCAAGGATTAACTTTTTAATATTCTCATTGATCATTTTTCCTTTTATTATAATCTACCTTTTTTCTTTACATAAGGGCAGTTTTAGGCAGACAGCGTTGCTGTACTACTAACTGAAGGCCATGTTATTGTTGATCTCTACTCAGTTATTCTTCCTTGAGGAACACATCTGTCTAAAAGAGGACTCTGACATCGAGCTGCTTCAGGCATCTAATTCACACTTAAGTTTAACTGTGACTTTGACTTCAGCACCAGTGACCTCTCTTATCAGTCTTTCCAGTTAGACTACTAGATCTCTCCTTTGGCTCTCCTATCAATATCGAATTTCAGCATGCCCTGACTTCCAATTAGGAAATTATTCTTTCCAACTCAGTGATCTCAGCTCGCTGCAACTTCTACCTCCCAGGCTCAAGTGATCCTCCCACCTCAGCCTTCCAAGTAGCTGGGACCACAGGCGCCTGCCACCATACCTGGCTAATTTTTGTATTTTTTGTTACGATGGGGTTTTACCTTGTTGTCCAAGCTGGTCTTGAACTCCTGGGTCAAGTGATCTGCCTGCCTTGGCCTCCCAAAGTGCTGGGATTACAGGCTTGAGCCAATGAGCTTGGCCAAGAAAAACGTTTTTTTTAAAGTCACAGCAGTAACTTGTTGGAAGTCATGTATACTTTGAGTAGGAACTGTTGAAGCTGTTATACAGTTTTTCAAACCAGCAGATTCTCCTTTAATTTTTGGTATATTTTGGATTGTTTGACTCAAAATTTTAAATTTTTATTCTTTTGTAAATAAAAAGGAAATAATGAGTATAGCCTACTTTTTCCCTGACTTAAAAGTAAAATTGAAATTTTGAGAAGAGTATTACCTTCGAAATAAAGTGATTCAAAAATTGAAGTAAATGTCTTATGCACAGTGTTTAGTGAAAATCATTGAAGCATATATTGATTTGGATTGTAGTAGAAAAATAATCTCTAGTGTTCATAATCTGTTCATTCATTACAAAAAATATTTTAAGTACTTCTGTTTGTTTATTATATGTGTTGACTGAACATGGTAGTGATAGCAGTGAAGAGAGATGGTGCCTATACTTTACAGGCTTATGGAGTGTTACAGGGAAGACTAGTAGTGAATAGGCGCTTATTGTAAGTAATAAGTATTTAAAATTTGACCAGAAGTTGAGTATGTGATACACTTTGTGATAAGTACAATGAAAAAGACTTCAGATTTTTGTAGGAACACAGAGGAAGTACTAGGAATAGGGAAGATTTTTAGGGATGGCCTTAAGCAGATGAACCTGAGCTGAGTCTTAAGAAGATGAGCAAGAGTTAGCTGATAAGGGGAGAGTGGTGGTAAAGGGCATTTCTGAAAGAGCGGAAAACCTGAAAGGAGGCAGAGAGGTGTGAAAGAGCCTACAGCATGTGGAAAATTAAACATATTCAGGTTTTGCTCTATAGAACATGAGAGGTAGGGTTTGCCATTTTGTTATTTCACAAGTATGCAAGGGTATCAACTTTCCAGTGTAGCTCTAAAATTAATCACATACTGCTATAAAATATCTTTTCTATTTAAAATCTTTAACTGAATTATAAAATAACTTTAATTATTTCACAGATATGTAAGAGTTGGATTTTGGCAAATGCACACACAGCCTCTGTCAGCTGTGTAGCTCTAAAATTAATCAGATACTGCTATAAAATATCTTTTGTATCGTTTAAATTCTTCATCCAGCTGAGTTATAGAATAACTTCTTTAAAGTTATTTTAAAGAAGATTGTATCGAATAGAGTACTGCAGCAGCAATTATATTATGGCATTGAGATTTTTTTTGCTTGTTTTGAGACAAAGTCTTGTTCTGTTGCCCAGGCTGGAGTGCAGTGGCATGATCTTGGCTCACTGCAACTTCCGCCTCCTGGGTTTAAGCAATTCTCTTGCCTCAGCCTCCTGAGTAGCTGGGATTGCCCACCACCAGGACCGGCAATTTTTGTGTTTTTTGTAGAGACAATGTTCCCCATGTTGGCCAGGCTCGTCTCAAACACCCGATCTCAGGTGATCTACCCCCCTTGGCCTCTCAAAGTGCTGGAATTACAGGTGTGAGCCACCATGCCCAGCTGGCATTGAGTTTTTTAACAGGTGCCTTCAAAGTGCCATTTGGGGCTGGACATGGTGGCTCACACCTGTAATCCCAGCACTTTGGGAGTCTGAAGTGGGCAGATTGCTGGAGCTCACGAGTTCACCACTAGCCTGGGCAACATGGTGAAACTCCATCTCTACCAAAAATACAAAAATTAACCCAGTGTGGAGGTGCATGCCTGTAGTCCTGGCTACTCAGAAGGCTGAGGTGGGAGGATGGCTTGAGGCCAGAAGTCAGAGGTTGCAGTGAGCTGAGATTGCGCCATTGCACTCTAGCTTGGGCAATAGAGCCAGGCCTTGTATCGAAAAAAACAAAGCAAAACCCAAAACAGAACACCAAGTGCCATGTGGAGTTCCTCTTTCTGTTTAGTAGTCTTTTGATTAATGTGTAGTATGAAAACACAGTCACTGTGCTGCAAAGAGTTATGAGGATAACACAGTGTAAAGTGAGTTAGTACAGTATTCAGTGTAATGATATTACATATTGATATCACATGCTAAAATGTGTTAGAGATTATAAGTACAAAGGAAGCTAGAGAAAGAGAATAAGGTGGTCTGGCTTAGCATAATAGTATCTTTAAGCTTTTGCTATCAGTCCTGTTTTCTGTAATTCATTGTAAATGATGTTTACATATAAAAATACATTAGTTTTGTTACATATGCTCTGCATTGAACCATAAAACTGTTTGCTTCTGTTTGAAGTATTTTCCCTTCATAACTTCCTCTTTTGTTGATCAATATGACTTCACTGGCACTTAGTGGAACAACAACAAAAAAAAGGAATCAACTTCCTGTCTGCTTCATTGTCATAACATGCCAGCATGTGACTGAAATGGACATCTGTGGCATGTTATGACAATGACATGCCACGGATGTCCATTTCTCTCTCGTTTTGTGTTTTTAGTCTTTTAATATATTTGAGGAAGGAAGGGTATATCATTTATTTTTCTCCCCAAGAATCAGAATCTTAGAGAGAGATATATATTTATTTTTTAATTCTGGCTGTTTAAATTCTGGAGTTTAGGCTGAATTACATTTTTACTTGATACTAATATACAGTCTATAAGTCCTAAGTCTGCTGAGTTCCTTAGGCAGAGTGAATAGTATTTGAATAAGGAGCTTTTCCTGCTCCTGTCTTCCTGTTCTATCATGTATAATAGATTTTTCAAAGTTGAGAACATTGCATTCTTTAAACAGGCCATTTTAAGAGAATTTGGTATACACAGTTTTTGAGCTGTTGTATCTTACCCAAATATGTAAAAATAATTTTATAAAAATGAATATTTATTAAAGCCCTTTTCCACTGGGTGTGGTGGCTCACGCCTGTAATCCCAGCACTTTGGGAGGCTGAAGTAGGTGAATCATCTGAGGTCAGGAGTTCGAGAACAGCCTGGCCAACATAGCCAAACCCCTTCTCTACTAAAAATACAAAAAAGTAAAAAATTAGCTGGGTGTGGTGGCACATGCCTGTAGTTCCAGCTACTCCAGAGGCTGAGGCAGCTTGAACCCTGGAGGTGGAGGTTGCAGTGAGCCGAGGTTACGCCACTGCACTCCAGCATGGGCAATAGAGCGAGACTCCATCTAAAAAAAAGAAAAGCCCTTTTCATAGAAATAGTACTCTGACAAAGGAAAACATTTTGTGACAATAGTAACAAAACTTTCACTGGATGGAGCTAGAGTAGGTTGTTGTAAAGGAAAAAAGTGCATGGTCATTTTGAATTGTATGTAATTTAACTTAGTAAATTTAAAAAATAAGATATTAGTGATACCTGCTGTCATAATAGATAGTTAGGGTACAGAATATGGCATGACAAAGTAAGTAAAAGAAGACTTCTGGGCACAATGGCTCAGGCCTATAGTCTCAGCATTTTGGGAGGCCCAAGTAGGAAGATGGCTTGAGTCCAAAAGTTGGAGACTAGCCTGGGCAACATGGCAAAACCCCATCTCTACAAAAAATACAAAAATTAGCCCATCATAGTGGTACATGCCTATAGGATTGCTGGAGCCTGGGAGGTCAAGGCTGTGATAAGCCAAGATTGCGCCACTGCACTCCAGCCTGAGTGGCAGAGTGAGACCCTGCCTCAAAAAAAAAAAAAAAAAAAAAGACTCACTAGACTAAAAAGAGTTAACCCAGGTTTTTTTGTTTTTGTTTTTGTTTTTTGGCTAAGCACAGGGGACTTTATTGATGGTACATGACAAGGTGGGGCTCCCTAGACCTCTCCGTCTTCAGGGGGTCTGCATGGAAACTGTGAAGAGGGGAGATTCTAAGTGTAGTGGGGGACTGGAGTGTGGCAGGGACTTCCCAGCAGTGAGGGCCTCTGTCTTCCTCTCATGCTCTTGCTGGGGCTGGTGGTTTGGGGGTCTTACTCCTTGGAGGCCATGTGGGCCGTGTGATCTACCACCCTGTTACTGTAGCCAAATTAATTGTTATATCAGGAAATGATCTTGACAAAGTGGTTGTTGAGGGCAATGCCAGCCCCAACATTGAAGGCGGAAGAGTGGATGTTGCTGTTGAAGTTGGAGGAGACAACCTGGTGCAGAGTGTAGCCTAGGATGCCCTTGAGGGGCCCTCCAACATCTGCTTCACCACCTTCTTGATGTCATCATATTTGGCAGGTTTTTTCAGATAGCAGGTCAGGTCCACGACCGACACGTTGGCAGTGGTGACACGGAAGGCCATGCCAGTGAGCTTCCCATTCAGCTCAGAGATGGTCTTGCCCACAGCCTTGGCAGTGCCAGTAGAGGCAGGGATAATGGTCTGGAGAGCCCTGCAGCCATAACACCACAGTTTCCCAGAGGGGCAGTCCACAGTCTTCTGGGTGACAATGATGGCGTGGACTGTAGTTATGTGTCCTTCCATGATACCAGAGTTGTCATGGATGACATTGGCTAGGGGCGCTAAGCAGTTAGTGGTTTAGGAGACATTGCTGACGATTTTGAGGCTATTGTCATACTTCTCATGGGTCATGCCCATCACGAACACAGGGGCATCAGCAGAGGGGGGCGGAGATGATGACCCTTTTGGCTCCTCCCTGCAAGTGAGCCTCAGCCTTTTGCATGGTGGTGAAGACACCAGTAGACTCCATAACATACTCAGCAAAAGCATTGTCCCATTGGATTTTGGAGGGATCTTGCTCCTGGAAGATGGTGCTGGATTTCCATTGATGACAAGCTTCCCATTCTCAGCCTTGACAGTGCCATGAAGTTTGCCATGGGTGGAATCATACTGGAACATGTAGCCCATGTAATTGAGGTCAATGAAGGGTTTATTGATGGCGACAGTATCTACTTTTCCAGAGTTAAAAGCAACCTTGGTGACCAGGCACCCAATATGGCCAAATCCTTTGACTCCGGCCTTCACCTTCACTTGTCAGGGATGTGGCCAAAGATTCATGAGAACATGCGGCTGTCTGTCAAATGGGAGGAGCACAGAGCTGAGTTGACCCAGTTTTTTACATTGTGGGGGAAAAACCAGCCCACAGAGATCATGTTAATTCAGTCTCTCAGAACTCTGGCTCATTGTAGGCAAATACATTGATATTATTAAGACACAGTTTTTGAAAAAGAGTACACTGTATTAAGCAGGCAAGTCTAAAATACAGACAGAAGAAAGTGAACAAGTTGGAGAAATACAGAGTACTATGGGGGTTCACAAAAAAGATCACACCCCATTGGGAGAATTAGAGAAGACTTATAAACGAAGCATTATTTAAGCTGGGCCTTGACATCATTCCCTCACAAGGAATAGCTTGAGCACTTGCAAATATATTTGAGGAAAACTGAATAATGAAGTCTGTGATATAGTGGAAAAATAATAGACTTAATCACAGCTAGACTGAAACCTCATCTCCCACCATTTCTAGCTGTGTGGCGTTGGGCAAGTCAGGGATGCTAGGACCATCTATAATGTGATGTTTAAACGAAAGTATGTTTAAGATTTCTGCCAAAATAGGTAGTGCACAGTGGTTTAGTAAGCAGTTTTTCTATTTTCTTTCCCCCTTTCCATACTTTATATAAAAAAATGAATGGAGAAAAAGACTGAAAGATAGACTAGAGCCACAGTAGTGAGGACCTTGAATGCCAGGATAAGCTGAACTACATACATTAAGCAGTTTCGAAAGGATAATTAGAGCTAGATAAATCTAGCAGCATCCAATCTTTAATAGATGTTTAGTGATGGGAAGGAGCGAATGTGGTGATTGGTTAGGGGAAATCATTATAATCCAGGTTAATATATGATGTGCGTCTGAACTAGAGTACAATGAGAGAGAATAGAGTTCTATAATAATAGGAAGAAAGGGATGGGTGAATAGGAAAGATTTTTCCAAATAGAATCCAGAAGAATTGAAGTGGATAAGTTGTGAAAGTCGAGGGAAAAGTCAAATATGGCTCAAGTTTTGAAGTAGGATAACTGGAAAAAATGGTGTTGCCACTTGTGAAAGTAGGGTAATCTAAATGTATAGTGAGAGAGAAGATAAGGACCTTGGTTTTTCATATATTTTGTTCTGTAATTATATTTCACTTATAAAGTGCTCTGGACAGTAGTGTGGTAGTTAATAGCACAGGCTGGGGAGCCCTGCTGCCTAGGTTCATGTCCTGGCTCCACCACTTACTTGGGCTTTACTCCATCTCACTGTGCCTCAGTTTCCTCACATAGGGCACAAAATATGGCATGACAAAAAAAGTGAAAGAAGACTCCTGGGCACAGTGGCTCAGCCCTATAGTCCTGGCATTTTGGGAGGCCTAAGTGGGCAGATGACTTGAGTTCAGAAGTTCAAGACCAGCCTGGGCAACATGGCAAAACCCCATCTCTATAAAAAATACAACAATTAACCTTGTATGGTGGTGCACGTCTATAGTTCCAGCTACTCGGGCAGTGGGGCTGAGGTGGGAGGAAAAGGGCAGAATAAAAGTAGCACTTCATAGAGTTGTAGTGAGGACTAAATGATTTAATTCACCTGCAATTAGAATAGTGGCTGGCAGATTGTGTTTTCTCTCATAATGCTGATGATGTCTGCTTTTATATTGTGTGTGTGTGTGTGTGTGTGTGTGTGTGTGTGTGTGTGTGTTTTGTTTGTTTTCTTGAGTCAGAATCTTGCTCTGTCACCCAGGGTGAGATGCAGAGGCATGATTACAACTCACTGTAGCCTCAACCTCCTGGGCTCAAACGATCCTCCCACTTCAGCCTCGCAAGTAGCTGAGACTACAGGTGCATGCCACCACACCTGGCTAATTTTAAAATTTGTTGTAGAGACTAGCCTGTTGCCCAGGCTAGTCTTGAACTCCTGGGCCCAAATGATCCTCCGAGCTCGTCCTCTCAAAGTGCTGGGATTACAGGCAAGTGCCATTGTGCCTGGCCCGCCTTTATATTTTATTTTGTGGGCTGATTTATCTCTTAAGCAATAGAGTAGCTTGTGATTATATTGCTTTGTGTCTTTTGAATTTTATCATGAGTATATTGGAATGCAACTTTCTTTTTTCCATTTTATTTTTTATCATATAGCAAAATTGACATTTTGGGGGTACGAGTCCACGAATTTTAACAAATGTGTAGATTTGTCTAATCATCACCCAAATCAACTAACATTTAAAATAGATGCAAAATAGTTTCATCATCTCGTAAAACTCTCTTTTTGCCATCTCCTTTTTGTCATACTCTTTCCCTGCCCCTCATCCCTGGCAACCACTGATCTGTTTTTCATCACAATGATTTTGTCCTTTTGAGAATATCATATAAATGGAATCATAGACTATGTAGTAACCTTTTGAGACTAAGCATCCATTGAGATTCATCCAGGTTGTTGCATGTACCACGTTTGTTCCTTTTCATTGTGGGGTAGTGTTCTATGGTATGGTTGTACCCACAGTTTAGTTTATTCATTCAGTTGTTGAAGGCTATTTGGATTATTTTCGGTTTTTAGCAATTGTGACTAGAGCTGCTATACATTTTCAGGTGCAAGTTTTTGTGCAAACACGAGCTTTCATTTCTGTAGGTTAAATTGCCAGGAGTCAGATTTCTGGGTCATAGTACGAGAGTATGTTTAACTATGTAAGAAACTGCCACATTCATTCATTCATTCATTCATTCATTTATTTGAGCAGTGGTGCTGTTTTGCATTCCTACCAGCAGTGTATGGAAATTCCAAGTGTTTCATATCCTCACCAGTACTTGGAATTGTTAGTATTGTTTATTTTTAGCCATTCTAATAGATGTATAGTGGTATTTCATTATGATTGTGGTGTGTTGGGGTGGACGTGGTGGCAGGGTCTTGCTGTGTTGCTTAGGCTGGAGTGTAGCAGCTGTTTACAGGCATGATCAGATAATAGTGCACTACAGCTTCAAACTCTTGGGGTTAAGGAATCATCCTACATAGCTGAGACTACAAGCACACACCACTGCACCTGGTTCATTATTTTAATTTTCATTTCCCTAATGGCAGTCATGTTGAACATCTTTTTCTGTGCTTATTTACCATCCATATATCTTCATTGGTGAAGTGCCTTAAAGTGTTTGGTCCATATTTTAATTGAGTTATTTTTCTTACTGTTAAGTTTGAAAGTTCTTTATATATTTGGGATGCAATTTTTTTTGTCAAATGTGTGATTTGCTAACATTTTTCTCCTGGTTTGGAGCTTGTCTTTTTATTCTCTTATAGTGTCTTTCTCATAGCAAAAGGTTTTAATTTTGATGGAGTCCATTTTAGCAATTTTTTTCTTTCATATTTAACAACTAGTAGCCTGACCCTGAGTCATGAAGTTTTTCTATGTTTTCTTCAAAAGTTTGATTGTTTTATGTGTAAGTTATATATGTATATAGCATAAAAATATATTTTATATATTATATAAAATGGATCAGAAACTGTGTAAAACTATAGCCAGGTGCAGTGGACTCAAAGTTTAAGGCTATGATGTGCAATGGTTGTGCCTGTAAATAGCCACTGCACTCTAGCCTAGGCAACATAGTGAGATCCCCCCCAGGGAAAAAATTTTTTTAAAAACCTTATAAAGCCGTGTGTGTGTGTGTGTGTGTGTGTGTGTGTGTGTGTGTGTGTGTATGTATGTGTGTGTATTTGTCTATATTTACTTATAGTCTCAGATCCATTTTTTAGTAAATTTTTATATTATATGTGAGCCTTAGGACAAGGTTCTTTTTTGTTTTAGACACAGGGTATTGTTGTGTTGCCCAGGCTAGACTTGAACTCTGGTGATCTTTTTCCCTCAGCCTCCCAGGCACAAACCATTATATAGTTTATATAATCCTTATAGTCCTTATAATGGATTATAGTTTATATAATCCATTATAATCCTTATAGTCCGGCTATAAGGACTCATTTTTTCTGTGTGTATAGATATCAAGTTCTAACATCATTTGTTGAAAAAAACTGTCTTTTCTCCATTAAATTGCTTTTGTACTTTGTCAAAAAACAATTGGTCATGTTTGTGTGGGTCTACTTCTGAACTCTTTGTTCTTTTCTGTTGATGCCTCTCCATTCACCATTACCATCTTGTAATTTTTTTTAAAATAGGCCTTTTAGAGTTACAGAAAAATTCCCATATACTTTCTTATCCTCTTTCCCTATTATTTACATTTTATATTAGTATGGTACATTTGTTCCAATTAGTGAACTAATATTGGTACAGTAGTATTAACTAAAGCTCATACTATATTCTGATTTCCTTAGTGTCTTTTTTCATATAAATTTTACACTTAGCTTGTCTATACCTACAAAAAAGTTACTGTGATTTTGATTGGAATTGCTTTAAATCTGGACATCAGTTTATAGGGAATCAACCTGTTTACTATGTTGAGTCTTACAGCCCATGATTCTTTTATCTCTTCATTTATTTAGGTTTTCTTTGATTTCTTTCATCATTTCTCAGCATACAGATTTTATACATGTTTTGTTAGATTTATACATATTTCATTTTAAGTTATTGTAAATGGTCTTTTTAAAATTTCAGTTTCCAGTTGTACATTGCTAGTGTGTAGAAATATGATTAATTTTTTGTGTGTTCACCTTGTTTTTAGTGACCTTGCTCAACTTATTAGTTCTAGCTGTTCTTTGGGAATGGTTTACATAGATAATTATGTCTGCTGATAGGGACAGTTTTATTTCTTTCTAGTCTTTGCCTTTTGTTTCTTTTTATTGCTTTATTGCACTGGAGATAACTTATACTTACTTTGTGGTTTTTCTTCTTTAGTATGTTGTTGTGATGGTTTAATATGATGGTAATATGTAGGTAAACTATTTTTTTAAATATTGAAGCAGCCTTGCATAAACTTTTAGGATAAATTCTACTTGGTCATGATCATTCTCTATATTTTGCTGGATTATATTTGCTAATATTTGTTGGGGATTTTTGTGTCTATATTTATGAGGGATATTGATTTGTAGTTTTCTTTTTCTGTAGTATCTTTGCTTTTGGTATCAGCGTAATAGCCTATCTCATAAAATGAGTTGGGAAGTGTTTTCTCCTCTTCTGTTTTCTGAAAGAAATTTTATAGAGTTGAGGTTATTTCTTCTTTAAATGTTTGGTAGAATTCAGCGAAACCATCTGGGCTCGAGGATTGCTTTTCAAACTGATTTAAATTCTTTAATAGTTATAACAGTGCTCAGGTTGTCTTTTGGGTGAGTTTTGGTAGTTTGCGGGTTTTGAGGAATTAGTCCATTTCATCTAAGTTGTCACATTTATGTATAATTTTTCATAGCATTCACCTTATTTACCTTTTTAATGCCAGTGGAGTTTGTAATGATAGTCTCTGATATTCCAGATTTTGGTGATGTGTGTCTTCCCCTCCCCACTTTTTTGCCAGATGTTTATCAATTCTGTTGATCTTCCACCTTCCCTCTGCCCCCCAAGATGGAGTCTCGCTCTGTTGCACAGGCTGGAGTGCAGTGGCATGATCTTGACTCACTGCAGCTTCCGCCTCCCAGGTTCAGGCAGTTCTCCCTGCCTCAGTCTCTCGAGTAGCTGGGATTACAGGCATCCACCACCATACCCAGCTAATTTTTGTATTTTTTAGTAGAGACAGGGTTTTGCTATGTTGGCCAGGCTGGTCTTGAACTCCTGACCTCTTGAACTCCTGATCCACCCACATGGCCTCCCAACGTGCTGGGATTACAGGGGTGAGCCACTGCACCCGGCCTGTTGATCTTTTAAAAATAGTTCTTGGGGCCAGACGCAGTGGCTCACGCCTGTAATCCAAGCACTTTGGAGGCCAAGGCGGGCGGATCACCTGAGGTCGGGAGTTCAAGACCAGCCTGACCAACATGGTGAAACCCCTTCTTTAAAAAAAAAAAAAATAGTTCTTGGTTTTGATTTTTATCTGTTGTTTTTTTGTTTGCAATTTTATTTTGTTTGCACTGTTTATTTCCTTATGCTTGCTTTGAGTTTATTTTGTTCTTCGTTTTCTAGTTTCTGGTTTCTGAA